>JANIWN010000026.1:0-152378 GCA_030555635.1 Sugiyamaella neomexicana | reverse complement strand
GATCGATAGGCCACACTTTCATGGTTTGTATTCACACTGAAAATCAAAATCAAGGGGGCTTTTACCCTTTTCTTTTACTGGAGGTTTCTGTTCTCCCTGTGTTTTTTTTTTCCCGCCGGGAGCCCGACCCGCGCTCGCGTTTGGAGAGCCGCGACGCATAGCAGCTAGCGCTCTCTGACTCAGAATAAATGGGTCGTCGCTCTCTCTCGCGTCTCTCTACGATAACGACTGCCCTGATGGACAGCTAGCGGGGCTAGCTACAAAAACATAAACACCATCTCGCATAGTCATGGCATGCCTGACTCTTTGGTGCTAGTGTTGACTCTTTATCGGCACCACCGCTCTATCCACCTCCAGTTTATTATCTTTTCTAGCTCACTATCTATCTCTAGTATAGATGCCGTGAACTGCCGCTTGCCGCTTGCCGCTTGTCGTCTGCCGCTTTCCGTCTGCCGCTCGCCGCTTGCCTCTTCCATATACATTTCATAAACATCTTCCCAATCCATACTACTCCCACTGCCACTTCTCCAACACTCTCTTATCTTTGTCCTTTCTACTTTTGTCAGCTGGGCTCGTGAATCATAATATTTCACTCCTACTTAATTGGGTCTTTTAATTTTATTATTCATGCACCTCCTAATAGCCACCTACCGCCCTTGCCCAGGCACCATACATGCTACTGCATCTGCAGGGTCCAGTCCGTGGCACAGGGGTCTGCCTCCGGCGGCTGGGCGCTGCCCAGACCCGTTGCTCCGCTTCGCGGAGGGCTGGGTGCTGCTGGTAAGAGTTGTTAGGTTGGCTGTACGACGACGGGTGGTAGTGGGATTTGGCATCTCGGGCGCCGCTGAAATGCAGCTCCAGACTGGTCAGGTATTCTGCCAGTACCTTGGCTGTGTCACAAGAGCTTTAGCCCGCAGCCTAGTGCTATCGTACTATGCACACACACCACCCCAACACGAATAATTTGCGCCTCTCCAAACTCGACACACTTGACCACATTCTCCACGAAGTGGAGCCACGGGTCTGGGCAGCGCCCAGCCGCCGGAGGCAGCGCTCTTCACCAAATACTCCACGAAGTGGAGCCACGGGTCTGGGCAGCGCCCAGCCGCCGGAGGCGTCGCAACTCTGTTCGCCAGGTATATAGCCAGGTCTTCTGATTGAGGTTACGATCCGCTACTTTATCTGGCAGCTTTGCAGCATGTGCGGCTACTGGACAAACTGTGGTCTCCGTCCAATACCCTCGATACTCCGTCCCATTGTCAGTTATAATTGCGTGTTACAGTTACGTATTACAGTTACGTATTACAGACGTTTCTACGGGCGAGCGACGTTTAAAGTTCGAAGCTCTCAAACAACCGTGTCCTCAAACACTCGGCTCATGCAACAAATGCACCTCGAGCAGCACACATTCTCCATCACTCCCACCGACCAAACTTATCTTTCCTCGTACGGGACAGCCCGTGAGTCCGGGTGCCTGGGGGTCTGCCGCCGGAGGCAGAGCCCCAGGCCCCCAGGCCCACGTAGCTCATCTCATGACCCCAGAAAGTTGCAAACGCACCCACCGCACCTCGATGCAACGAGAGCAGCGGTTTTATAGTTTGGCAATTGCCATGGTGCAGCACCGTAGAGCTGGAGCACCGCCCCCTTAGTCATGGCACCGTCGTCATTGCACCCTGCCGTCCCCGGAGGAGCTCCTCTTGTTCACAGCGAGCCAAGCCTGACTCGACCCCGATTTAAGCTTTGCTGGGCTCCGCACTACGGAAGACCGGGAGCTCATCTCCGTGGAGCGGTACGTGTTTGGTCTTCATAATATTATTGTTGGGGCGTGAAGGGGTATGCCTCCGGCGGCTGGGCTCTGCCCAGACCCGTAGCTCCGCTTCGCGGAGAGCTTGGACTTTTTTGCTGGATTGTTGTTCAGAGACCTCTGCTTAGATTCTCAAATGATTAGGACTCGAAGGTCGCTCTCGCCGGCTGGCTCTCAAACGCATAGCGCCGTACGGGAAATTTTCCGTGATCTGTACTGTGGAGTAGCTCGATTTGATCTATCTTGGAAAATTCAGGGGTACTTTTCTTGAAGTTTCACCCGAGCTCCGCAACCACCCCAGTCGAGGGCATTCAACTGGTCGGAAATTAGCAGCTGCGCTACTTTAGGACACAAAAGGCGTCAGAAAATAAATATGAAAGAGAAAAAGAAGAAAGCAGCAGGAGCGTCTACAGGCGGTGCCACGAAGACCGGCAAATCTGCTACCGCAGAAGTGGCAGCTGCTCCTGCGACTCCAGCTGAGATCAAGGCTGCTGCTCGAGCCAAGGCGGCAGCCAGCCGAGCCGTAGTGGCCTCGTCATCATCCTGGACGGGCAAACTGCCAGCCACTCTTCTCTACGAGCACTGTCAAAAGCTAAAATGGGAAAAAGTCACCTTCGATGCCGTAAGTTCCCAGCCAGTTCGCGAAGCGAACACAACGGGTCTGGGCAGCGCCCAGCCGCCGGAGGCAGGACGCAGGAGGCACCCCCCTAACACGCCTAGAAACACACAAAGAATGGGTTCGTGGTCACCGTCGGTTTGGGCCAGAAGAACCCGAAAACCAACCAAATAGACCGCGTGGTGTTCACGCCTCCAGCAGACTTGGTGGTGCCTCAGGAGACAGCGTTGGAAGCCCGGCATTTTGCAGCTACCTATGCGCTGCATCGGATCTCTTCTCATAAAAACCTACGCATGCTGTTACCGGGGCCTCATAAGGATCTATGGACGAAGCTGGATGAATTGAAGTCTCAGACTGCGGCCAATCAAGTGGCGTTTCTGTATTCAGCGGATCCGTTCCAGGCTGAGCGTGACCGCAAAGCGCAACAAGCCCAGGCACAGGACCAAAGTAAAATACACAAGCAACAACGAGACAAGCAGAGCATTGTCAATGCGGTCAAGGCTACGCTACTTGATGAGCAGAAGAGTCGCAATAGCAGTAGAGAGGGATCTCCTCCCATCGTCACTGCTGCTCCCACTTCTACCCCATCTACGTCATCTACTCCATCTACTCCATCTACATCAGGCTCCACCCCTCGTCCTAGAAAAATCAGATTCAACAACATTCTTGGCATGTCGAAACCCAATCGTGCTCTGGTAGAGCGGACGATTCGTAAATATCATGGGTTTCGGGCGTGTACGACCAGCGAGTTTGCGTCGACCAATGATTCAAATCATTTGCGACTGATGACGACTCTGTGCAAGCTGGGTTTTGAACGGTCTCAGGCGGAAGAGGCTCTTGAAAACAGTGACTCTCTGAGCGGCACGCTGGAGTGGCTTCTTATTCATGTTCCTGAAGACGATCTGCCTGAAATGTTCACTCAAAATAAACATCTTGGGTCTCAGGCCAATTTACAATCCAGCGACCTGAAGCTTGAGTACGCCGTGAGAGAGATTTGCAAGTATGGGTTCTCAGAACAGGTCGTTCGAGATGCTCTCGTTGATAACAATGTCAATAAACGTCTCGCAATGGTATCTCTGACACACTGTCTCGTAACTGGTTCTGATCTACATCAGAAACCACACGACGATGACGACGCTGTCTCTATATCTCTATGGAAGGAAGAAATGGATAGTCTGCAAGCCATTTATACAGAAGATGAATTCAAAATCGACGACGAAAATGAGAGATGTATTTTAACAGCCAGTTTCCAAACAAACTCCGTCAATAGCCAGCATTGTCCATCCGTACAAGTGTCATTCTGGCGACCCCCTTCTTACCCGCATACAATTCCAGCCATCGCCATTGAAGTGGTGTCACCATCAAGTAAACGAGTGCCCAGCTATATAATTTTGGATGTCATTAAACAGGCAGGCGACTACGCCAATACAAACTGCATTGGTGATTTTATGATAATGTCCATTTGTGAATGGATCAAAGAAAACTTCATGGCCATTCATGAAAAGCCGTCGAAACTGTCAGAGATTTCTGGGGCAGTATCTGGCGATTTCGAGAAATCTTTAAAAAGCACTACTAATAATCAGCAGCAGCAGAAACACAAACATGATAAAAAGAGTTCTCGGCTGAAACGAGCTTCTTCTGGTCCCACTTCCGAGCAGTTGAGACAACAATATAATGAAAAGCTCGATTCATCTTCTCATCTAAAGGCGATGATTGAGTCCAGAAAACAGCTCCCTGCCTGGAAGAAACGACAAGAAATCATATCCCTCGTTACCAAGCATCAAATCACTTTAATCACCGGTGAGACGGGTTCAGGAAAATCCACTCAGGTTGCCCAGTTCATATTAGATGAAATGGTTCACAACAACAATGGTTCATCATGTAACATCATTTGCACACAGCCTCGTCGTATTTCGGCCATGGGAGTTGCCCAACGTGTGGCGGATGAGCGTGATAGCTCAATTGGAGACCAAGTCGGATATATCATTAGAGGTGAGACGAAAACGTCTCAAAGCACTAAACTTCGGTTTGTCACTTCGGGTGTCTTGCTAAGAATGATTCAGACTGACCTACTGGGCGCCCTACAAGATGTTAGTCATGTAATAGTAGACGAAGTTCATGAAAGATCTCTTGATAGTGACTATTTGCTCATTCTACTCAAGCGAATCTGCAAATCAAACAAAAACCTAAAAGTCATTTTGATGAGTGCCACAGTTGATCCAAAGGTATTTATTGACTATTTCGACAATAATATTGGCTATACACATATCGAAGGAAGAACTTTCCCCGTAGATGACTACTTTCTGGACTCTGTTATCCGTCAAACTCAGTACATTCCAAGATCTCTTGAAAATGACCAAGAAATATCACCAAATGACGTTGGTAAAATTATTGTCGCATTGAAAGGCGGTCTGGATTATGAGTTAATCACCAGGCTTGTATACAAGATCCATCTAGATCTTGGAGCTAGCGATAAAGGAAGTATACTTGTTTTCCTTTCGGGTGCTGCTGAAATTGACCGATGTATATCTACTATTACAAGTTCGTCAAATGGGCCGAACTTCCATGTCTTACCACTTCATGCTTCACTGACCCCTAGTGAACAAAGAAGAGTGTTTCCTCCAGCTCCAGACCGAAAGCGCAAGGTTGTCGTATCAACAAACGTAGCTGAAACGTCCATCACCATTCCTGATATTGTTGCTGTAATAGATTCGGGAAGAGTTAAAGAAACTGTCTACGACCCACAGTCCAATGTTGTAAAACTGGTCGATAACTGGGCCTCTCAAGCAGCCGTAACTCAAAGAAGAGGTAGAGCAGGTCGTGTTCAAAAGGGTATTTGTTATAAACTCTATACAGAGAATATCCAACACAATGAAATGCTACCTCGGCCAGCCCCAGAAATGGCTCGTGCGCCTTTGGAACAATTATATCTCAGTGTGAAATCAATGGGTGTGGGTGATGTTCGAAAGTTTTTAGCTGAAGCACTGGACCCTCCCAATACTCTTGCCCTTGACACAGCCAGAGATTCATTAGTCAAAGCAGGCGCTTTGGAAAGGATGTCTGATGAGCTGACTTCGTTAGGTAAACACATTTCCACTATTCCAGCGGATGTTCGTACTGCCAAACTGTTGATTTTGTCCGCCATGTTTGGGTGCCTCAAGACTGGCTTAACTCTGGTATCTATTTTGTCATTACGTAGCCCTTTCATATCTCCTCGTGACAAACGTGAAGAAGCTAAAAAGGCCATGTTAAATTTTGAGGGATACGGTCATGGAGACTTGTTATGTGCTGTTAATGCTTATCAGCAATGGCAGGAGAAAAGAGACAGTCTGTCTTCTTCTGGCGTAAGAAACTGGTGCAAAGATAATTACCTATCCACGCAAACTCTCAATGATATTTCGTCGGCCAGAAAGCAGTTCTTGTCAAGCTTACAGGAAATTGGTTTTATTACCTCCAGTAATGAACGGTCGGTTCCAGACTATTACTACAAAAATGAACGGAACGAGGCACTAATTCGTGCGATTATTGGAGCATCAATGAATCCGAACCTGGCAGAGATTGTTTTTCCCGAGAAAACTTTCAAAGTTGTGAGCTCGGGAACTGTGGAGCTTGATGCAGAAGCTAAAGGAATCAAGTTCTTCAATGATCAACAGGAAAGAGTATTTGTTCATCCCAGTTCTAGCTTGTTTGGAGTCAACAAGTTTCTTAACGACAGTAAATATCTAAGTTATGCTACAAAAATGTCCACGACCAAACTTTTTGTAAACGGGCTAACTCCAGTCAGCACTTTCGGCATGTTATTTTTCTCCAACTCAATCGCAGTTGACCCTCTTGGTGAGGGTATTATCGTAAGCGAATGGCTCGGATTGAAATGCTGGCCTAGAGTGGGTATTCTTGTTCGCATTCTCAGGCAATTGTTCAATACGTTATTAGATTCAAAGTTTACAGATCCTCGCCTAGATATTACAGATCATGAGATTATGGAAGTAGTTGAATTGTTAATCAGGACAGATGGATATTAGTATAAATTCCTCGAAACTCTGTTAAATCAGCTTCTGACAGCGCTGATCTCAGAAGAGGATACTGGTTTCTTCTGCAGCTCGACGTCCGATAGCTATGATATTCCCTCTGTCGTCCTGTGCCGAGCAATGAATTATTCAAGTCTATTGTTTGTGAATGAGAGGAATGCGCGAATTTCACGAAAGTCACACGAACCGCGACAACGATTAACGATCGCATGGAATTGATTGCAGAATTGTTTAGATTGGAGCATGGAGTTCATGATGTAATAGACTGTTGAATGCTCACTTTTACGGACAAGCTGAGTCTGTTGTAGTGTTTTGTAAAGAAGGTAAAAGCAGCACCAGATCAGACCGTGCTGATCATGCAAAACAAAGTGATCAGTATAACTTGGAAAGTTCTCCCGAGAAAAGGATAGACTCGTTTCTGCGCTGCTTGAATCAATCGTGATCAAGACCCATAGGCCTCTGCAACCATCCCTCCGCGAAGCGGAGCAACGGGTCTGGGCAGCGCCCAGCCGCCGGAGGCAAAGCTCCTGCCACAGCTCATATTCAAGAGCAACCTGTAAAATAATACTAGAAATAAATATCATTACGGGACACGTCTAGCAGACGAGATTCAACTCAACATAATTAAATCTTCTGGTGAGAATTCTGTGTCGGTTCTAGGCAGACTCAGATCATGATCCTGAGAAAACAAATACGACCATAGTTGTCCATCGTTATAACTTGGTAGTAAACCGAGTCGACTTTCGTTCCACTGTTTAGCTATGGGTAGGATTCCACTGCGAAGTTGAACAGGGACTTTTATATTATATCCGTCACCTTCATTACCTTTGTTTAACAGATCAAGGCCCTGGAACAGAGTATTTGTAAATTTGCATATCCGCGAATCAGCTCGAACCGTTTCGATAGCTGCTCCTATTCGATCAGTGATTGTGTCAAAGTCGACTTGCAGCATGAAGAATTGTTTGGAATAGGTTGCCATCAGCCAGATACAAGTGAGCCCTTGAAAGATAGAAGAAGCCAAATATGGAGCAGAACCCATGCATGATACTCCATACGGAGATTGGCGACCAAGAGATAAGAATGTTTCCAGACGACCGGCAAATTCAATGCCGTTATTATAAACATTATTGAGGAGCGGCACAAGTGTTGGGTTACTGTCAGAATCAGTCTGTGAAAGGATTTTTCTCGTATCTATCTTGATTAGCAGAGTATATAACTCGAGCTGGCCATAGGGGTGTAATTGGCCTTCAACAGTATCAATATAGTGGATGCTGCCAACTATCTCCTTTTCAAGATCAGCTACCTTGGTATCATATTCAACAGAAGTAGGGGTGATGCGATTCAGCATAATTGATACTTTTCTTGAAAGACACAGCACTTTCCAGCGACGTTCAAGACTAAAATCGGCAAATTTCAGCTTGCCTTCTCTATGACTACACAAGGAAGGGATCAAAGATTTTTCGTTAGACAAACACGACTCCAGAGTACATAGCCCAAGATATAGTTTGTCGAGAAATAGCTCTCGCTTTATTTGTACGGGAGTCAGCTCACGCATGGTACACTGCAGTTTTTCGATATAAGACGTTGTATCGATATATATTGCAACTGCTTGTCTAAATGTGGCGAGCGCTTCTTCATATCGCTCGGTATCACTCAAATAATTTCCTCGAAGAATTAAAGCTTGAAGAAACAGAGGACCATGTTCCGAACTGTACTCATTTTGTTGATATATTCGGAGATGGGAATTGAATAGTTCTTCACATAGTGCGACCCGATTGCCTTGAAACCCAAATTCTGTTGATACAGTAGCACCTCTACGTAACAGTATCTGGGCGCACATTGCATAGAGTGACGAAACAGACAGTGAGTCAAGTTGGCCAGTAGCTAGTTCAACTAGGGAAAACATTCCAAGATCTTGATCTACAAAGAACCCCAACTCAGGTGTTTGGAAATATCTTGTTAAACAAGAGGCCAAGAACTTGATTGGGAACCTGACCGATGAAGTAGGAATATGTCTTGATGAACTGGAGTTGGCAGTCACTGGAGAAGCAAAGTCAGCAAGACTCTGCAAGCCGGAAATACTACTGGACGAAGAAGAAGAGGAAGAAGTCTGATTTGGTAATACACATTGTTCCTCGATCTTTCTCATTACACAATTGGAACAAGGACCTCCATTTTCAATTGTTCGATAATCACATTTTCGTTTGAGTCGCCGACATGGTTCACACGTGGTGACGGGTCTTTGTGAATATTTTGTTATAGGCATTATTAGTTTTTATAAATAATCCATCTGGTCAATTCATCTGATTATTCTGATTGTAATAAGATAATAGATTAGATGCATCAAGGATCAACAACGAAATATGCTGAATCAAGTCATCATATCTAGGAACAATGGGAAAACAAATACTGTATAATTTATATCATTATTTCTGCCAAACTCAGCCGATACTGGTCGGTTTTTTTTAGGGTAGTTTAGCAGGAGGATAAATACTGTCTCGGTCAGAAATTACCAATGTTTAACGGGAATGGACAGAAAAAATTGGCCAGAAGGAAAGAGATTACAAAGCCGTTGACGATCGTAATGCAGGTGGGCCGTTAAGCATAAAAGCTAGATATCAGCCGTCCCTGCGTTACCCCTGAGTGGAATCTGACAGATGTCGCTTACTTATGATAATGCAGATAATATTATAATTTATATAAATTAGGTAGAATCTATCGCTTTTGAGCAGCATGTCCAGATACCTTTACATGGTCAAAAAGTTTGTTTCTGCTGCTAAAGACAGTTTGACAGACATTACATTTGTTAGCAAACTCGGTCTGCGCTTGTTCTTTTTTCTGTCTTCTCTGCTTCGCTTTGCCTTTGGCAGGCGTTGGTTTAGGCGTTGGAGACCTGGAACTTACTCGGCTATCTTCCAATTGAGCCAGCAGGTCTTCCAATGTCGGGTCACCCTTGACTATTGGCGTAGGTGTAGGTGATGGCGTTGGCAATAGTGAAGGTTCGTCAGATCGATCCTCCTCTATATCGCTTGTCTCACTCTCACTTTGTTTGGATTCTTTTTGATCTTGATGTTGGTTCTTGGGGTCATCAGTCTCAGGGTCGTGCTCCTGCGGCGACTTCTGCCTGCTTGACCTCTCTTCATCTTCGCCATCCTTCATTACATCAGTGTTACCATCCTCATCACTACTATTATCGAATCCCAGCTCAACACCCTCTTTTCTCATATCTCGTTGTAGTTGTCGCAAACTTTTGATGTGCTTTTTACTCTGTTCGTGTACGGCCAACTGCTTCTTTGTTTTAAACAGTTTATCACACACAACACATTCAAACACATCTACTACATCGTCGTCGTCGTCCGAATAATCATTAATATTGGCGAGAATGTCATCAGCTCCGACCTTTTCCCATTCCTGTTCTTCATATTCTTGTTGCTGCTTTTTAGCGGCATGCTTTTTGCGATCTCGTTTAGCCTGTTCTTTAGAACTAGCATCATCTGGTTTCGACCGATTCTTCTTATTATGAGCCTTGACTCGAGGATCTTTTTGCTTTATCAGTTTGATGAGATTGCGTACAGTGGCATTAAACTCATTTCGAGCTGCGTCTTGGATTTTTTTGTTCCTAATCTCCATGGCTCGACGTGACCTTCTATCAGGAGCATCCCAAGATCTATAAATATTTTCCCATACAAACGATTTGATTGATGCGAAAGAAGACCATGAATCGTAAAAGGGCTTTACTTCAATGGACCAATTTGATTTGGCATTTCCAAACGATGGCAAATGCGGTAGATCAAGGTCATCATTATTACCACCTGCCGCAGTAGCGGCATCTAAAGCTGCTTCGTGTTCTTCTTCTGCCAATTGTTGAAATAAATTACCAATCAACACATAAAAATCATCTGGTCGAGATGCCACATTCTGATATAACGCAGGATCCAGATATCTTTCCAGCTCCTCTTGCTTAGTAATTTTCCCACCATATTCTGGTTCTCCAGACCCATTACGTCCTCCTTCAGATCCATGAGTATCATACCAAGCCCTTTCCTGGGGATCTGATAAAGTATCATATGCAGCTTGAACTTTGGCAAACTTGGTAGTTGCTTCTTCAATTTTATTAAAATTTCGATCTGGATGGAGTAACAGGGCTTGTTTTTTGTATGCTTTTTTAAGTTCCTGGTCCGTGGCATCCTTCTGGACGCCCAAAATGTCATATAGCGAGTGCTCCATTTCTTCTTCTTCTTCTTCTATAAAATCACTTGGCGGCCCTTCAGAACTTTGGCCTGCTCCCATAACGCGATAAATTATATAACTCTAGAAAAATATAAATAAATATTTAAATATTGATCTGATAGCTGAAATTTGTCGACGCACGGCTGACCGATATCTCGATTATCGAAATCCAAAATATGAGTAATAAACGTTTTAGGCGAGTGCTAAGTGTGGAATCAAAATCGGATCTGATCGAGAGTCTAATAGAACAATCTGTAGATATTATATTATCTTGATTGGTTTTCTGGCAATACGTGCTATACGTGAAATGTAAAAACCCAGTTATCTCCACTATGCATCATGTTAATTTCTGTAGATCTTGATAAGGGCAAGGACACAAACTTTTATCACAGTCATCAGCCATCATCGTTGGTCATATTAGATAGACAGACTGGAATGAATCCGGCGACTAAGACGCTGATTGCCGTGGTAGGCACTACAGGAGTTGGCAAATCACAGCTTAGTATAGAAATAGCCAAAGCTCTCAATGGAGAAATCATCAATGGTGATTCCATGCAGGTGTATAAAGGGTTGGACAATATAACCAACAAGCACCCAATAGTTGAGCGAGACAATATCACCCACCATTTACTGGGCCATATTGGCTGGAATGAAGAGTACAGTGTGAAGCAGTTTGAAGAAGAAGCGATTTCAATTGTGAGTATACGCACTGCTAGAGACAGGGGGCAGCAGCAGCATGATTCTAACTGTTAGTAGGCCGATGATATTCATTCAAGGGGAAAATTGCCCATTCTTGTGGGAGGCACCCATTATTACATTCAGTCGCTTCTTTTCAAAAATAGCACTATAGCGTCGTCGAAAGAGCTTGTTCAAAATGAGTTGAGTGATGCGCAGAAAACCATCTTGAAATCATCTGATTCGGTGATTCTGGAACATTTACGGCAAGCAGACTCGTTGGTTGCTGAAAAGTTTCATCCAAATGACACAAGAAGAATCAGGCGTGCTTTAGAAGTGTTTTATACTACTGGTAGAAAGCCGTCGGACATTTATGCTGAGCAGAAACAATATGAGGAAAAGGGGGATGGTGGTGGTGGTGGTGGTAGTGGAATAAACATGAGATATAGGTCGTTAATATTATGGGTTTGGTGTGATAAAAAAGTACTAGATCCAAGACTAGATGCTAGAGTAGATCAGATGCTGCAAAATGGTTTATACGATGAAGTGCGAGAAATGTATGATCAATACAAAATGATTGAATCAGTCGACTTGGAAAGAGGGGTTTGGCAAGTGATTGGATTCAAACAGTTTTTACCATGGTTACAAGGCAAAGTTTCTTCTGCCGAAATGGGTATTGAAAGTATGAAACAAGCAACTAGGAAATATGCTACTCGGCAAACAAAATGGATTCATAAAAAACTACTTCCAATGTGTCAAGCAGATTATACAGTAGGAGATCGAGATTGTGGTTTATTAGATGCTACCGATCTGACCAAATGGAACGAAAATGTCTTTTCCAGAGGAGTACAAATATGTACAGACTTTATGAACTCTACTCCAGGAACGACTCCTAATTATACGGTTCCATTAGCACCACCTGGACTGGAAACCCTTTTACAAGCTCGTAATCCAGAAATGGCCTTTAGTGCCAATAAATGGAAGCATCATGTGTGTGACGTCTGTAGTCATCTTGATAATGAGCCTTGTATTTTAATAGGTGATGAAGCATGGAATGCACATCTCAACAGTAAGCGACATCGATCAGTGGGTCGCAAGTTACAGAAGCAAGAAGCATATCGTAAATGGAAAGAACAGAATGAGGAAGCAACAAGCCAAAGCAAAGTATAAAGTCCTGTATATATATTATATTTATTGAACACGTAGAAGGATCTATGAAATGAGAGTAAAACGGCAGTCACGGTATATATTACGTTTATTATAGCTTGTTAGGTAAATTTGATTCCCTGGGAAGGATCCCAGGATCCGGATTGATGTGTTGTTGGCCTTGGTGCTGGTAATGGATTGGAATTGGCGGCCAGAGTGTTTACAGCTACTTCGGGAGTACCAGTTTCGAGAGCCTTTTCTAGATCGTGTCCTCGATTACGACGCTCGTAAACATATGTCAAGGATTCTTCCACCAATTCTTGTAACTGGCCTATAATACCGTTATAAAACACCAGTGCTTGCTCACAGCTGCTTCGAACTTCATTGAATCTCGAATATGCCTGCTCCAGACTCTGTATAGCATTTTGGCGGACTGTATAAGTATCATCTGTCTGCATGGTATCTAGAAACGTCTGGTTCCTTCTCTCAACCACTTTAATTATATAGTCTTGTTTATTCGCTTGGTCTTGAATCCATACAAGATTATTGTCAAACCGGCCAAGGCTCGATGTGTATACAGATTCGAAAAGAGACGCTTCGATCTTTAGCTGAGGGTCCGATTGCTGGATTTTCTCATACTTTTTGATGATATCGGGAACTTATTCAAGTTAGTGACTGACGCAACAGCACCAAAAACAAAATACTTACGCAGATCAATTTTATTCACTTCAGCTTGCAACACTTTGAGATATTGGGCACGCTCGAGCTCAATTCCACGACATTTGGAAATCGCTGCACGAAGGTCACTCATGGAGTGTTCTAATAAAGGACTCAGTTTCACGACAGTAGCATGAGGGAGAACCCGCTCTAAGGCCGTTTGGCCTTTAGATAGAGCAGTGAGAAGAGATCCAACTGGGTCAAGTTTTGTTTTGGCTTCCTGATCCAAGTTACGGGCGATTGTAAGATTCTTCTGGAACATGTCGAGTCTTTCCCAAAGATGAGGAGCTGCTTCTTTAGATGGTGGTCGACTCCATCGATCGGTGCCAAATCTTGTACGTAAAGAACTATCTTCCGACTCTTCTACTGTCAAAGTATCATTGGCCGACTTTAATAGTTTCTGACAATCAGCTGATAATCTATCTATATCTTGGAATGTCTGTGTTAGTCTAGGTATACCACCATTGGCACGAACGTCCTCCGAATAGTCAATCAACGTCTGTGGAACTCCCAGTGGACGTTCTACTGCATCCAGTGCTCCAGGAAGACTTAATCGTTGTAATTCGGAATGCATTTTACTAGTTAGAGACTCGATTTCAGAGATTATATGTCTTTGAACATATGCCTCAATTTTTTCTTGAAAAGCTCTTGATGTTTGGTATAGCACATATGGTAATAGAGATGCAAAAGCAGATTGGTCAATTTGGGTGTTGCTGTTGATGTTTGGAGGAGTAATCGGCTTTGACACAGAAGATCGACCTATAGGAGAAAGGTTTTTCTCGTCCACCACTTCCTGTAAATATATTAAATCATTGTCTTTTTCGGATCTCACGAGATCTGATTTCGCCTTGTTAAGAAGTCCATGCAGATCATCTAATACTGTTGAAGAAACATATTTTGTATGTTTTAAAGCCGATGAGCAACTACGTACACAGGCTTTTAACCTGGCAACTTCTTCGCCATATTTGGATCTATCGAGACAATCCAGAGATGCTCGATATTGGGCGGCCGCGTAAAAATGGTCTTTCTTGCAAGCAATATGTTCTACCCATTCAGATTTAAGTATGGAGCTACGATTGGCATGCTGTAGTGAAGTGGCATATAACTCTGAAACTTCGCTAGCAAGCTTAGCTACAATGATATTTTTCAGCCCATCGGTCACGGCTTTTAGCCAAAAGCATTCCTGAGCTTGTGCCAAGTTAAGATAAACAAGGCATAATAAAGTACTATTATCCAAGGCCAAAGGCAGAGCATGCCCGAAACTAGGCACAACCTCTTCAATCAAGTATTTGAATGCACCAGCCGATAACTGGAACAATTGATATGCTTTCTTCAATCCATCCTGATGAGCTGTCTTGGGAATCTTACATGCCAGTAACGAGTACAAGGCGCCAATATTATATAGAACATTGATTCTTTCAAACTGTAAAGATCGATACGAGCTGGCAGCATTGGTTGCGTATCCTAAAGTGCTATACCAAACAAAGTCGATTCTGATCTAGCCAAGTTAGAAATCAATCAATCAATCAATCAATCAATCAATCAATCAATCAATCAATCAACCAATCCACTCACATCAGTCGGAAATTTAACCACCATACCAGTCAGCAACGAAAAGTACCTAGCATATTGTCAGTAATCGTCCCAGTTCTCAACTCTCACTCCACTTACCGAACCAATTCATCTACCGCTTTGTCCTCCACCTTCAGATCCACCACTGCATTTCGAGCTCGTTCAACTGCATCCAGCTCTTTGGCGTACTTATCTGGATGTTGATTGTACTCTTTTTCAATACAACTGCGTAACGCCAAACTCAGCGATACAGGTTCCGTCCGCCTCAATGGGACACCAAGCATATTCTCACTCATCAGTAGAGATATGACCTTCTTCTTAGTAGAGCAAAGATGGATCCTGTTGATATAGTCCAGTACGGCTGGAATCAGTCGCGATCCACAATTTACTGGGAAACGAGAAAGGTTGAAATAAAATCAATTCTATATAAAATGCCTATAGTAAAGCAGGAGGAAACCTGTTGAAATCAATTTGCTCTTTAACCTCAGAGCCATTGGTAGAGTACGAGATACGAAGACGAAGTCGGATATTAGTGTTGGGAGTACCAGACACTTTCATGAGCTGTCTGGAAGTTTGCTGAGGAGCAATGGACGATGACGAAAGCGCTTGAAGCTGTAGCTTCTGGCTCTTAGGAACCGCTACCTGTAATACGAGATCCGATACTGGCGAACTGCCGGTATTGTGGAAAACCGCTGTAATGGTTACAGATCCAGGCGATTCCTTACGAGGCAAGAAAGTGAGTTTCAAGTTGTTCGAGTTATAAGCTTCGTACGCTTCAGATATATCAGATGGGCTTTGTTGTGCTGCTGCTGTAACAGGAGGAGTTCCTGGCGATGGAGAAGGACCAGAACCAAACAGATCGAGAATATTCTGATTGGCAGATTTGCCAGGAGCACTAGGTGAGACAGTCCCATTTCCAGCACCACCACCAACAACCGTATCGTTACCACTACCACTGAAAATATCCGACAACAGATCAGCAGTTGCAGCAGAATTGATACCGCTATTGTTAGTACCATTCGAAGGGCTATCACCAGTCAAATCTAATAACAAATCAACATCCGAAGCACGAGTGGCAGCAGCAGACCGCACAACAGACTTTTTCATATGAGCTTTAGCCTTTTCAGCCTGTCTAGTTAGATCCTCACGGATCTCAGGAGGCGGCATTTTCTCCAATACTCCACGGCGCACTGAATCGAAGCCGAATAATACATTATACTCAGCTACTCGTTGTTGTACCTCGACATTCAGAGACGTCGAGTTGGATTGTAGAATGAGTCTTATTTTCTCGATTTCGGCCGGAGACGACAATCGCACTGTGAGCTTCATAAGCGCGTTCAAAACGTACTCCTTAACCACTTCGGTGGCATACAACGAGTTGAGAATATTTTCAAACAACTTGACGATATCTGATTCGTTAATTGATTGAACCGAATCTTCTCCTACTCCTTCTTCTTCTTTATAACTGCCTCCTTTTAATAGATTATTAGCATACTCGCCGATAAGCCACACTGCAACAAGAGTAAGCCCTTCTTGAGAAATATCTTTTTTCAATGCCGAGTAAAGTTTTTGAACCGTATATAGCTGTAGCTCGTCGTTTGAAGTGATTACGAGCGTAATGAATGACGACAAAACATTTTCTTTGGCATAGCCTCCAGCCAGTTTCAAAGCACGAAGTATCGTATCAATATGCCATCTCGTATTAGGAGCATACTTTTCAGCAGCAAGGGCGATCTGAGAAATGAGGTTTGTTTTGAATTCGGTATCGGCAGTTTCAAGAAACGCCAATAATTCCCGAATCAAAACCCGGATATTCTGGTCATTGATTAGAGCAAACGACAATTCCAAACCTCGGCGTCGAATCGAGATATCCACATCCTGTAAACACTCGATGATCGTAGCTCGATGACGTTGAACCGCCGTGGACTCTACTTCAATGACCTTGAGCAGGGTGTTTAATGCCACATATCGCGTGTTATTATCTCGAGTCGACAGAAACTTGCCCAAAATATTGACTCCCAACACACGTAATCCTGAATCAGCCTCAATGCCAAAGATTGTTAGAACTGTTTCATACAATACAGAATTGCCGACATTTTTAGAAGAGTCGGTATTGGACGCGATCTGGGCCAGAATATCGCTCATCTGTTCCGACGCCTGGCTATCTCCGGCACCCAATACTCGCAATAGTCGAATCAGCTTGACCTGCAAAAAAGGGTCACTGACACCTGCCACATCGTGTTCGGGAGCGTATCCACTACTTGACAAGGACTTTAAAGTTTTAATGAGTTTAGGAACCAGTGGTCGGAAATGAGGAACCATGGCTTCCGGATTATTATCACATAAATCGTAGATAAGCGACGTGCCACACAATAGTACACCATGATTCTTATCGCTAATGAGCAATTTGGCCTTTTCAATAAACACTTCCTCCAGTTCCGGCACTCGTCGCACAATTCTCATGGCACATAGAGCAGCTTTTTTCTTCAAATATGGATTGGAGCTGGAAAGGATCTTCTCGATATCAGCAAATAAGTCGCGGGCCATTTCAGTAGACGCGATATTAGCCAATGTACACAATGCCAAAGCTACCACATATTGGTTGGGATGAGACAGATCATTAGACAACGAGTTGGTCACCAGAGTCAACACCTCTTGATTCTCATCCAGTAACAACATAGTCCCTAAATAACCTAATCGTTTATCGGAAAACTTGGACGTCGCCAACAATTTCAAACACTCTACCTGTCCGAAATGTGTACGCTCGCCCAGCGTGAACAGGTACAACAGCTTCGCGACATTCTGTCTTCGTACATTGTTATCCGAATAATCTTCCCGGAACGACGTGCGAATGGCCGCCGACTCCTTCTGGATCACCGCCCGCTCGTCGGCAATTGTCTTGGCTGCGCGAATCGCTTTAATAAACGATTTCAAAGAAGTCATGACAATCCGTCCGATCCTCTCTCTGTCTCTGGCTCTCTCTCTCTCTCTCTCTCTCCAAGCTCTCTTTCTCCAGAATATTAATCTACGGTTCCTCCGTGCTCTGCTGGCGCGAAAGCCGTGCAGCGCCGCGACACATGCGGGGCGTGCGGCCCAGTGGTGAAGGGGGTTCTGCCTCCGGCGGCTGGGCTCCGCCCAGACCTGGTTGCTCCGCTTCGCGGAGGTGCCACGGGCCCCTAATTGACGAGCCATTGTCTCTGCTCTCCGCGAAGCGGAGCAACCAGGTCTGGGCGGAGCCCAGCCGCCGGAGGCAGAACCCCCCGAGCTCCACTCAGAATCTGGGCCAAAGTGGGGTGATAGCGCCGTCTCGAAGATAAGCCTGCACGTAGATAGATCAGCCGTTTTTGGACCCCTCATCTGCTTATTTCTTATTTGGATGCTTATTTTCCGTCGTGAAAGCTGGTAGAGTGTATTTATTCGCTCGAGATCAAGCTATCTCGTTATTTATTTATTAAGCCGTCTGTGTTGGACTGGCAAGCTATTTATTGGGACTTGTGATTAGTAGTTGTGCGTGCAGAGATTGATCTGATTGATCTGATTTGATCTAATCTAGGGACATTTGGTTGAATATTTTGCTTCTTATCCGAGTGGTTGCTTCTGATCTGAGTGGTTGCTAGTGATCTGAGTGTTTTGTATTCTGTATCTTCTGATCTGAGTGTTTTGCCACTGATCCGAGTGTGTTACGAGTGTTTTCCTTGTTTTCTGAATCTTTTTGTGTACTGCTACCATGACCGAAAAACACTTTACTATCCGAAACGCGTTCTCCACGCCTCGACAGAATCTAATGAGTCTGATACATTCACAGTCAAATAGTGCGGATCACTCATTATCAAGCACTTCTTCTCATTCCACTCCGCCGTCTCAGGCGTCTCCTCTTCGGTCAGCTTCTGACACAAGTGTTAATATTCCTACCGTTCAACCTCCTTTAAGACCTGTTACTACTGCTGATAGCTATATGTCGACGTTATCACGAATAGAATCAAATGGTTATGGCTCGTCGTCGCCAAATAACCTGTATTCATATTGTCTCGGAAAACCAAGAAACCTCATTAGCTCACATTCTGGCATCGTGACCCTGGCTCTATCTCTACAAGAGCCATGTGTATTTCTAGCATGTTGTCCTCCTGGGTCCGCATCATATCGGGATTTAGGAGTAGATGCGGCAAGTGAAAGACCAAGCACTTCAGATGTGGCTGCTGCTGGTGAGTCAGCTGGATCCAGCAGCACATCTTCTGCCACTGGTGCTGGTATAGCACTTCCTGCTACTGGACGTACACTACCTAATTCTTCAACAACAACAACGTCAACAGGTCCAGTTTTGTCGGCTCCTCTTCATCCATGTCACTCGCGTAACGCCTCCCCCCCTGAAGAAACACTCTCGGATCAACCTCCATCCACTCTGCGTGGCTCGATTCTGCTCAAATTAACAAAACCAACCAAACTGAAACAGATCTCGCTATCGTTTTATGGAGTATCAAAAACTGTTTGGTCTCCAACATCTAAAATGAATCCTTTAGAAGAGCTTCATAATCAGCCTGGAGCCGATGTTATCGACTCGATTTTTGTAAATTGTCATGATTGGGAGTTTTTACCCGATGGCAGCTCCACTCAAGGCTACTCTGATGACTCGGACCAATCTCTTACAACTATAACCACCGACATTTACGGCGCAGATGCCGTGTTGTTAAGGTCTCCTAACAATGACCCTGTTGAAGGTGGTGGTACTTTTGCCACTCCTTCATGTTCAGTCCGTGTCAAGGATTCTATGAAAAGTGATGTCCGTCATAACCACGCATGTCGCACAGTATCCGATTCAAATACTGTGGTTCCGTTATTTGCTCCTAGACTATGTCCTAAACGGAAACTACAACACCCAGCTACTGTGTCTCATAAAGAAGCTGTGTTATTCCCTGCTGGTGAATATGTGTATAACTTCACTCTGGCAATCGATGCCAGTACCCCCGAGACTGCCAATGTTCCATATGGGTCGATCCAGTATTTTCTTGTTCCAAAAGTGGTCCGTGCAGGTCCTTTTGCTCTAAATCTACAAGCTCAACAAGAGGTTCAACTGATTCGTAGTCCTCCTAACAATTATGACACATCTTTCAACAATCCAATTGTAATCTCCCGTATATGGGATAGGAGATTACATTATGAGATTGTGATTCCTCAGAAATATATGACTCTCGGGACCTCTGTACCAGTAGCCATTAGATTAACACCAGTGGAAAAGGTAATGGTTCATAGAGTACGCATCCAGATTTATGAGACCACCCAATATAAATATTCACCTGAACCACATATTGAAAGCACTGAAGTGGCCTTGAAAGTGATCTTGTACGAAAAGAAAGCCACATCCAAAGGAATCATAGAACTGACCGACGCGGGATATAGTCGTGTGGATCCACCACCTGCTCCTGGCGATAATAAAGCTATTCCAAGTTATATGACGAAAGAGAATGTGGATTCTAGCCTTGGCTCGGGCTCAGGCTCAGGCTCGAGCTCGACTTTGGGAGTACCACCAGCCAGCGAAGCATCTACATCGGCTAGTGCTGGATTGAGCTCGAGTTCGGATGAGAATTTCGTGGCTGGATCAACTCTGGAAGAAAATACTACTCGTAAAAGATTATGTGGAAACCTTCTTAACAGTGGCCGAGATTCAGATGTGGGCTGTGAAGAGTCGACATCTACTTATTTCAATTGTACCATTCCATTAGTATCGGATAAAGAAAGTTGGCCAACAGGAAAGTTACCCGCTCAGTATGTGGGCATTCCTGGTACCCCAGTTCCAAATAGTACAGTTCAATATCTACGTCCCGATGCCACTGCCAGTCCATATATCCGAGTCCGTCATAGACTAGTAGTGTCGTTTCGAATTTCCAAGCATGATCGTGATGACGAGAAACGTCGTCATTTCGAAGTCAAAATCGATACTCCCATCAATCTTCTATCAACACAGTGCATTGGAGGTAATGTGGAGTTACCAAGGTATAATAACTTCAACGCTGATGATTATTTGTCGTCGTATAATTCGGCTCAAGGCGATGACGATGTATTAGGATATCTTCCATCATTTGACGATGCTCTTGCTGCCATAACTGATGACGAGCTTCTAATACGGCCATCGCTTACTGAACCTCCAGCTGTGCCATCGCCACCCCCAGAATACTCTACGCTAGATTTCGATACATAATAAATAAATAATGCATTTTTCTGTTATTTTGCTTTCTACAACTATAATGTATATCCCTGTTTCCACATCCAAAATGCAATGACTACAAGACAGCAAGCAGACCATTCCCAGTCCATTTCAAGAAACAGCCACACCCATAGCGTTCCTAACGGGGGTGCTCGCTTCATCACCGCATAATACCCCTCTTCATGAGAAGTATATAAGATGTAGCCACCAATTAAAACTGCTGTAAAGAAGCTGACAATACGAAAAGGTCGAGTTTGTCTATAAGGATGGAATATGGCGTGGATTATTGTCATTACAGGAATTGTCGTTAGACTTTCAGCAACAACATCTCCTGATTCCACCTCCTGTCCATACTGAATTCGTACAAGAACATTGAGAACTATATTAATGGCCAACAGTGGAATCAAATACATGGTATAATCTAAAGCTGTGAACATGAATTTGGCAATTCCTGTGAGATCTTCCTCGTTCTCCGCCTCTTCCTCCTTCACCGCCTTGGGTACACTTTTTCTGGTCTTTTCGTCATATTGTCCTTGAACTCTTTGGATTTGCGATATCAATGTTTCAGATGGGATTTCCGCCTTTCCTACATATGAAGCAAAGTCTTGTAAATTGACCTCTGACACTTGAGGACTACCACCACCATCTCGTTTCCGTCGTCTGGCAGTCATTTTCCGTTCAGTTCACGAGATCATCTGAATCATAAATATATCAAGACTGGAATTCATTCAGCCGCGCAGTGGATTCTTCATGTTCAACGATTCGAGCCGATTTCAAGTTTCACCATTTGGTCTTGCTCATTTTTCTGATGAAAGGAGATATCAATCCTGCCTTGGCGCAGAGAAAGAAAGAAAAGGCTAGCCAGATCAAAAAAGCCAAGGCCGAAAAATTAAATCAAAGAAACCAGCGACTGGGCCAACGAAACACTTTTCACCTAGAAAAGAAGATCAAGGAACTGGAAGACAAACAGGCCTTAGAAGGAGGCCAATTACCGAGCTTTGAATTAAGGAAATTGGAATCCTTGCGAAAAGATTTATCAGATATCGAAAAAGCAAAAAAAGCTTTAGGAGTTGAAGAACCCTCTGATACTCACTCTCACTCTCACTCTCACTCTCACTCTCATACTCCCCAAACACATCACAATGACCCTGGAAGTAGAAGCATATACTGGGATCCCATATTGAATCCCTCAGGCCATCCTCCAAACGGCTATCCTTTTCAGCCCAGGCCATGGTTCGGCAACTTCGAGACCGATGATTCCACCATCGATGGGGCCCTAATGAAAATACCGTATCCCAAAGGCCCTCTTCCTCCAATTGGCGTCAAGCCCCGACTCCGCACTCATTCCCCTACAACCACATCTCAAATCGCCCCGGCCGCTCAGACCACTTACGAGTCGGCTCCGGTTCTCAGAGACTTTGTCAAAGAGAGTGCGGTCCTGGTCCCGGCTGCCGTTCAGAAGAAACGCAAACTCGATGGCCCTACACTCACTACTCACCAGGTCATGCTGGAGGATGTAGTGGACGAGGGGTGATGGTGTGGGCTGCCTCCGGCGGCTGGGCGCTGCCCAGACCCGTTTGTCGAGCTTCGCTCGATTTGTAGTATTTATTAATGTATTTATTGACATGCTTGTGTCTGTATGAGAAGTAGTGTTACATGTCCTCGTCACTATCGCTATCGATGTCGATAACTATTGGAATCTCGATATCGTCATCCGACTCAGATTCAGGCTCGTATTTAGGAGCTCGAGTTTCGGTAGTTGCTGGACTAGGTACAATGTTGTCAACCAGCTCTGGTTCGTGTTTGGTAGCATGCGCATTAGGCTCGATACCGTCAACCAGATCCACCACCACTTCAGATACTACAGATATGGGTCGGGGTGTAGGAACTGCCATTTCCGTTGGTTCACCACGGTCCGATATAATGGGAGTCGGCAGCTCCTTGCGAACGGGAAGGACAGGTGAAGCCTGGGGCTCGTCGTCTATATCCATAGATCTGTGCTCCGGCTCCGGCTCATGACTTATATTATTCTGTTCCTGATTTTCGTCTTCTATTTCAGTTTCGTTGGCTTTTGAAGGACCTAGCGTGGCGGATTTGGTCAAATTCTGAGTTGAAACTGCAAGAGGCGGCAGTCGTGGGTGCAACAGTGAAGATGCCAGTCCTACTCCGTGGTCCACCCTTACAGCCATAGGTGCTATACTATATCTGGTGAGATTACCAGGATATAGGGAGCTTGCATTCAGTCCCTGGCTGTGTTTTGAAAGAATAAAATACCGATCAATCTCCGTTCTGGCATTCAAAGGCAGATCCGGTACTGTGCTGAGCACCGAAATAAAGAACTCGCTCACCACATCCGCAATGTACGAAGGAATTGGGGTGGAAAATGCTTTGGGATTGGAAATAAAGTCTGATAGCTGCTGATACTTCAGAGTGGTGGATTTCGGGTTGCTGTCACTAACAAGACTGCTAGCTATGGGGTGAACAAGTCTCGAAACACTCTGGACATATGATCTAGGCAATATCGAGACTTGACCGAATAACTGAGAAGCAAACTTCAGCAACACAACCTGAGTTGTTTGGCTATTGGCTCCATCCGATAGAGTACAAATATGATGTACAAGCATATCAAAATGCTCCAAAATGCTATTACCAACAATAGGCAAAAGTGATATATGCAGTGATGTTAACAGAATGTGGACATTATCCATGACAGATAAGAATATCGGATACTGGACCTTGTCACAAGCAGGCTGTTTGGTGGTATATCTTGAAATAGAATATAGACGGTCGGTCAGTTCCTCTACGGCTCCTAGAGGTACCTTGACCGGTATTCTGGTTGAGGTAGTGAGAAACGATTTGAGTAGAATCAATAGAACATGAAATCTCCGTGAATATAGGAGTGGTGAGTCAGAAGAGCTGGTGCTGGTGGTTAATGGCAATCCTAGTAAAGGGCCACGAGCAATCCCACTAGTAGTTCCTTCTTCACGGACATAGCTGGTGGCCAGCTGGTCAGCAGTTAAATGAATCTCATTTATAACTGATAGACATGCACTTCTCCATTCATCAGCCTCGGTGCCTTTGGTTGCAGACATATGAAGACACACATATGCAGTGCAAATGTCCTGAAGGGTCTCGTCGGATAGAAAGGTAGCAGGAGAGTTGATAGACTGAGCTAGCAATTCAATAAGACAAGAATGCAAGCTAGAAGCAAAGGGTCGGAAAGATGTGGATTGTTGACGTAAGACTTGGATTGCAGATTGAAGTATGGGAGACAACAGAGTGGTAGATTGAGAAGATGATGAACTTTTAGAGATTTCCTTTAACTTGCTCACCAATAGTTTTAAATAGCTTGGAAGTCGAGGAGTAGTGATTTCTCGCGTCAGCTCAGGCTTACCGGCTGTGTTGGAGAAAATGCATGACAATGTTTGAATGACAATCTGGTATGTCACAAGTGGTTCGGGCAGTTCGAGAATATGGATGAGAATATTGGCCCATGTTGAGCCATGAGATTTCAAAATCACTGGTGATGCATTCACAGCTATTTTCGCCAAATAACATCCAAACCATCTACAAATTGGAGATTTGCTTTTCAAAAGTCCAGATACTTTGACATTGAATTTATGAATAACAACCTCGTCGGAATCTAAGAAGATGCCTGGAGATTGTGAGGCTAAAATCTCTAGAATCGACAGACCCGACTGCTGGATCACCAGTTGTTCCTCAATTCCTGGAGGGAAAGATGATAGCAGGATATTTAATGACATAATGTGTATACAAATGAGTGAATTCGGAATTAGGTGAATTAACAAGTCAACTGTTTCTACACAAGTGATCGGCAGATTTTTTTTCAGTGAGATATGCAAACTTCACGGATCCGACCTGCATTGGTCTACCATTATTCTACCATTTTTCAACCATTATTCAACCATTACTCTACCACTATTCAACCATTATTCAACCATTATTCAACCATTACTCTACCACTATTCAACCACTATTCAATCACTATTCTACCACCGCTCCTTCTACATCTACTACCCCCTCCATCCTCGAGACCTGTTATCTCGCATAACAGCCCGTTTTTGAACCTTCTCGCTTATACGGCGCTATCTCCATCACAACGCCAGCCATTTATTTATCTCGTCAACTGCTCAAGTGCCATTTATTGTACTCAATTCTCGTGGTTAGACCAAGTTTGGACGACCAGCCAGCGTGTTTGCATCTGTGGTCGTCATCGTCGTGACAAAAAATCCCTCTTACTTGATTTCGATATAGCCTCAATCGCTTGCCGATAGTGCCATCTGACGGAGGTAGCGGATAGATCCTCCAACTGCTTGCAATCGGCAATTGTAGTGTGGTGTATTTCGCATAATGGTTCAAACCAGATCCAAGTCAGCAGCCGCTGCTGACACCACCAACACAAGTAACGTGAATCCCTCATCTTCCCCCTCCCCCTCCTCCTCTACCACCACGTCTTTACCCCCGAAAATCACCACTCGAACAATCTTTTTATACATTCCAAACCTAATTGGATATTCTCGAGTACTGTTTGCTCTAGCTTCACTGGTATTTATGCAATGGCATCCAAAATATTGTACAGTATTATATTGTCTGTCATGTATTCTCGATGCTTTAGATGGAGCGGCAGCAAGAAGATATAATCAAACTTCTCAATTTGGAGCCATTCTTGATATGGTCACCGATCGATGTACTACATCATCTCTTATTTGTTATCTATGTGTGGCATATCCGAAATACGCGGTTTTATTCCAACTCTTGGTCAGTCTGGATCTCGCTTCTCATTATATGCACATGTATGCTATGTTGACAACCGGTTCGGCCAGTCATAAGAAGGTTGGAAATCAAAGTCGTATTCTACAACTCTATTATACCAACAATAAGGTTCTATTTCTGTTTTGTGCATTTAACGAGCTGTTTTTCGTGGGTCTCTATCTATCTAGCTTCCCACTTAAAAGCCCTCCTCATCTTGGCTATATCCATGGCATTCCTCTTTCTTATCCGACAATCATCTGTGCCATTACCTTCCCACTATGGCTCGGCAAACAGATCATTAATGTTGTCCAAATGTATCGAGCTGCCATTATGCTAGCAGAACGCGATGTCGAAGACAAGCTCTCAAAGAAGTCAATATAGATCTTCAATCAATTAATAAATTCCCTATTTAAACTATATATACTGTCTTGAAACCCTTCCACTGATACAAATCAGAAGTTACTCTCGCGTTCGTTAGTTAACAAGGTAATGATGTACGTCGAACGCTATCGTCATATCCCACCCAGCCCGGTCAAGAGCTTTCCAGATTTACATCCAGGGGTGTCTACTGATACTACGCAAACTATTCATCATATACGTATAAAACGTGGAAGGATATCATTAAAGAGCGAAAACATTTTTGTGCAAACTTCCCCTATATATATACATATCCCTTTTCCTTGGGTTGGGGTCCACCTCTTTCTCTCCCCCTGAATGCGCCGGGTAATAAACCGTCTCATGAAGCTAGCTCCACTTCTCAAACAAGAAAATTCAGGGGTAACTGCAGGGACAGGGGGGGTAGGCCTCCGGCGGCTGGGCTCTGCCCAGACCCGTGGCTCCGCTTCGCGGAGGGCTGGGATCGTGTACGGTTGGGTGAGTTGTCGGTGGGGTTCGGTTCGTGGCCGTGAAGAGGGGTTATGGAAAACAGCGGAGTGGCTGCTCTGGTGGAGGAGCGTATGGGCGTATGGGCATATGGGTATATGGGATGGAGTTGGACTGTAATAACAGAATACTCACCGGAATGTACTAAAAAGGAGCGGGACTGAGGTTGCTCGACTTGTTTCACTGTAAACACCGCTTATCAACGTTGCAGTACTAACTGCCACTAACTTACCGGCACTTACAATATTCTCCAAGAACAGCCTCCAACTACCAATGTTCAAGCCATCTGATTAAGAAAATGAGCAACAGATTTTAGTGTAACAATCTGAAGTTGAATTAAAAATCAATTATAATATTACATCTCTCTTATCCAAAAGATATATAAGCCACACATATTATATTCATGAACTCACAACCTCTCCAGAGCACACTTGTCTAAATAACAAACAAATACCCCATCAAAACCCTTTATACTTGTTAGCACAACAATTACAACCACTAGAATCCTTTGTATCTTTGCTATCAATTATACTCATTGTTCAACATTGTCTCACCTCTCACGTGACTACAATGCCCATCAAATGCTTGATCTTCATGCCCGCGGAAACGTCCATATCGGCAGCCTATCACGAAGATGATAAGGGTTGTTATCCAGTCCATTGTTCTTTAACCACTGGCAATTCGTTTCTCCTTTGTATCTTATTCTCGTTCTTTAGATAAAAATGCCTCGAATTATATCTTCTAATAAAGTTTTGATTGGCAGCGAGCTTGTGGCCGCTAAAATTGTCATTTCCGATAATGGCAAAATCCAGTCGGTGGAGAATCAGAGTTATACTGCCCCCTCCAATGTTACTACTACAGACTATGGTGATTTGGTCATTCTTCCTGGATTGGTAGATACTCATGTCCATTTGAACGAACCAGGTAGAACCGATTGGGAAGGATTCGATACCGGCACTAAAGCTGCCGCTGCTGGTGGAGTCACCACGGTCATTGATATGCCTTTGAACGCTATTCCTCCCACTACTACAGTGGAGAACCTTGAAACCAAGATAAAAGCATCCAAAGGCCAGACTTGGGTTGATGTTGGGTTCTGGGGTGGAGTCATTCCTGGTAACGAAGACCACTTGATCCCTTTGGTTAAGGCGGGAGTTCGAGGATTCAAATGCTTTCTTATGGAGTCGGGCGTCGATGAGTTCCCCGCTGTCGATGTAGACGATGTCAAAAAGGCCATGAAAACTCTTGATGGTCATAAGACTATTCTCATGTTTCATGCTGAAATGGACCCAGACGGTGGTGAGCATCATGAATCTGAACCAGATCCAACTAGCTATGATACTTTTTTGGCATCTCGCCCCGATTCCTTTGAAACAACCGCTATTAAAGCCGTCATCGAAGCGTCGGCGGTCGCGCCCGACCTTGATTTGCATATCGTACATCTCGCTTCTTCACAAGGAATTCCTCTTGTTCAGGACGCTCAGAAAAAAGGTATCCGATTATCTGCGGAAACTTGTTTCCATTATCTTTCGCTTGAATCTGAACATGTGCCAGATAAAGCCACCCAATACAAATGTTGTCCTCCTATTCGTGATTCCGCCACTCAAGACCACCTATGGGGAGCCCTAAAAGACGATATCGTCACCACCATTGTATCTGACCATTCTCCCTGTACCCCGAATCTGAAACGTCTCGACTCTGGCGACTTTATGGCTGCTTGGGGTGGGATTGCCAGTGTTGGTCTCGGCCTCGTTATTCTCTGGACTCAGGTCCAAAACAAACGGGCTGACTTAAATATTTCCTTGCCCGATATCTCACGTTGGACTTCCCTCAACACTGCCAAGCAGGTCCATCTCGATCATCTCAAGGGATCCATCGAGCCCGGCAAAGACGCTGATTTCTGTATTTTCGACCCCACCGCCAAATGGACTCTCGATCAGAGCGTTCTCCAGTTCAAAAACAAACTCACGCCTTATAATGGCAAGAAAGTGGTTGGGCGTGTCGTTGAGACTATTCTTGCCGGCACGTCTATCTACAAATATGACTCGGGCTTCAGTCTGGCTGAACCGACGGGCAAACTGCTTTTGTAACCAGGTTCTTCCCGGGCTCTGCCTCCGGCGGCTGGGCGCTGCCCAGACCCGGTAGCTCCGCTGAAGCGGAGAGAGGGGGGGCTTACGGATAGTAGTTTTGAGTAATATATAGTCATACATCCATGCATATTATATGGTTGCTAGTCAGTTTAAGCCTTTTTAGCAAAAAGCTGTTCAATGTCTGTAACCGCCTGGTTGAGAACAGACTGTTGGAACTTCTTGCTGCCAACCTCCTTTTCAATTTTGCTGATGACGGACTCAGCAAGCTCACGTTGCTCACGCTGGCGCACCTGGCTCTCATATCTGACCCATGAGTCTAAAACAGACTTGGCTTCATGGGCAAAATCGACTCTTTGCTTGGTCTCAAACGCCTTGGCCTCGAGTTCGACAGTGTCCTTGGAAAGAGCAAACAAGTCTTTGGTTGTGGCCACAACATCCTTGAGTTGGTTGACAGATTCGATTCTCTCCTTCACAGCCACCACATGGCCTTCACGAGCCTTGTCAAGAACTCCACGAATCGTGGAAATATGGCCCTCAGCCCAGTCCTTGTAGGCAGGAGCAGCTGTCTTGGACATGACGTACAAGAAAACTCCAAAAACAACCAACATACAGGTTTCCGCATTGACAACGTATAAACTGTTGGATACAGCATAAATAGCTGCCGCAGACGACGTAGCCAGAATGCCACTCTTGGAGATCAAATTGCTACCAGGAAGGGCATCAATAATGGCCTGGGCTTTGGTCTTAGGGTCCACAGGCTGCGACGCGTATCCACGGAAAACAACGTCCAGAATTGGGCGAGCTACCAAAGGGCGAGCTGCCATCAAAGGGCGCATAGCTGAACTCAACTGTTAGTCTCTCTCTCTCCGCTTCAGCGGAGCCCCCGGGTCTGGGCAGAGCCCAGCTGCCAGAGGCAAAACACCCCTTCGTCTCAAACTTACCCAAAGAACGTGTAGCAAGACGGAGACTCATGTTCAATTGTTGTGTGGAAGAGGATTTCACGCTGTGCAATTGTTCACCTTTTGAAATATCGAGTTTGAATTTCTCGAATCGTTTGAAGTGAATGCCCAATAGGGTTTGAGGATGTGGAAAACCGCTTGAACCCGAACCCAGAGTGAGGCGGGAGAGGCGGGAGGGGCGCTAGCGGCGCAAGTAATGAGATCGCGAAGGCATAAAATAAGGGAGCCAATGAAGAATTGATGTTATTCAATGAATTGAATGAATGTAAAATCCCACTGAATGTATTAGATGGGACTGGTTTGAGAATGTGGCTGTTGGAAAGTATTCAAGGTTATAGTAGTACGCACAGGTGAATAAGTACCCCTGAATATGCAGGTTCGAACTATTAGCGTCAGGTGTGTAGCATCAGGTGTTGCGTGTCAGTCTGTAGCGTGTAAGCCTGTTAATCTGCCATCTGTAGCCTGTTCATCTATAGCCTGTCATTCTGCACAATAATTACTAACAATCAAAGATCAATTGTAACAATTAGTCAAATATAGAGAGCCGGGATAGAATCGTAGATGCACGGCTGAACAGACTTCATATCCATAGAATAGACGGTCAGCTAAGTGTACTGACTCCAGGTTGCAATGGAAAAGTTGATTCTCGCGGCCCAGCTCGCTTCTCAGGGTAAGCTGGATAGCTTGAGAGAGTTATTTGCTTCAGATAGAGAGTATTTCATTCTCGGAGACCCATTCAGTCCGCATAGCGTTTGGTGTATTCTTCTGTTATTACTTCCAGAGACTATTGATCCTGCTAATTATGAAGATCTTATTAGAGATATTCTTAGTGATGGTTTAGAAAGTGATGCCAAACACATAGCAGAAAGTAATGGAACAATTCATGCTATTAATCAGTCAATTAATATACCTGAAAGTCAGGTACAGCTGAGAGTGTCACGACTACTAGGAGAACTAAAGACACGTACAGAGGAATATGGATGGACCCGAGAGGCGGCTTCTCAATGTCAAGAAGAAACAGATTTGTCCACGTCTTCCTCGTCGTCATTCATCACAAATCACATATATTCACACTGGCTGAAATGTCGGCTAAGAGCAATTGATCAATGTTGTGGCAGATTAGAATGGTTCACTCGTTTATTAACTAATGCTCCAGAAGAAGCACAAGATTGGTATTATGGAATAGCCAATGTGCTTAACCAGTATCGACTGCTATATCCCAATAATAACGAATATCGTATATCTAGTTTACAAGATTTCGAGCACACTTCTCCTGCTGATAATGTATGTCGGCTGCTTTCATCAACGTCTCTCTCTTATGTCCCTCGAGACTTTGACAAACTAATAGTGCCATACATTTCATATATGAAAGCATGGGATACATCTCTGAACAAATGGATTTGTCAACAGGTGGAAAACGACCGATTCCATTTGCTGGTCCCAGTTTCGGAAGTGAATCAGTCGGCTAGTCTTGAGAGACCCTTGTTGGCAGCATGCTATCTTAATAAAGCACATGACTCGAAGAATTTTGCAATGATTCGAAACATTCACCAAGGAATATATGCTAGTTTGAGAACAAGAGCAACTAAAAATTATGACCAGGGAGATGACGATATTAATATTAACCATATTATTAATGAGCAACCGTCGCAGTACACGTTTGAAGCTCTTATTCAATCACCACGGACACATGGCACCAAGCAGTCTCTTAGTTTACTTTTGCAGACAGTTAATGCTTGTGAGATTCTTTCTTCCGTAGGCTTGCCTGCGAATATGAAATATGTGGTTGATTTACAAACCCACAGTGCCGAGCATGAAAAGCAAGCAATAATTATACGATATCTCGAATCGTGTAAAAAACCTTGGATTGCAAGAAAAACTGATCTGGATACTTTAAAATCGTGTCAGGTGTTAACGAACATTGATCAAGATTGGATCGATTCCAAAATCGTATCTGGAGCCCTTATATCCGGAGAGTTTGATTTCGTTAGTCATTCATATAGCAACCACCGACTTTTTAGCCAACTGGTGCTTTCACAACTGCATTGCTTTTACGATTCTGCAACCACTACTGCTAGCGTCAAGCTGAAAAGTGCCTCTCATTGTTTACGTCTTCTTCAAGCAGCCGATGCTAGTTCCGAAGACATTAAACGAGCTGCTGCTCTGCTTGAAGCTACAAATGAAATCTCCAAATATGAAGGTGTATTATTCACGCCACGTGAACTCCGATATAAGTCGCCACTTGAAGTCATTGATGGAATTCTTTCTAATAGTGTCAATAGTTTTCGGGAGCTTGCCGCGCTTACAAATATTGCCAATGGACTGGTTTATGCGAATGAGTGGGATCTCAAAGAGTTATGTCCTGTTGACAGTATCGAGTGTCAAATCAGAGCAATGTGTGTTACATATGCTCTTGTAAATGATCATTTCAAGGTCGCTTATGATTACTGCGTACCGGAATTCACGTCTCCCAAGAAAAATCATGGCAGTCTTGCGGCCTGGACCTCTTGTTATCAAGTAGGCAAGTATGTTTCACCATTTTGGGATTATCCACCAGCACCTGTTCTTGAACAACAACTAAAAATCCTCTCCTATGCCCTGCGAATCTGCCCCAAAGAAAGTATAGCCACTGTTCTTTCTACTTGGAAGAGAAACGATGGATTATACCGCGAGGTTCATGCTAGCGGTCAAACTGCCAGTACAGCCCAGACCTCTAGCACCCGAACTGGTGGCAACACATCAGGCACTGATAGCAGCTATTCTGCTCTTTCAGCTTCTCGTATTGCAAAAGCCATTTCCTCTTCTGCTGCCGAGTTTACTTCCTCATCACAGCAATTATCTGAAAACTCGTCATCTGGAAGACGTCAACAAATATCTAATCTTTTTGTCAGCGGCCTGGGTTGGGCTATTGGTGCCAAACAGTCTCAGTAAAGAGAATAAATAATATATTTTTTTTTTTACATATGTTTTTTTTGTGAAAAATATGTCCACATAGTCTCTGCTATTCCAACAGGAAGTACATGGAGTGGATGAATCGGATTGACCAGTTGAGTGGCTTCTGGGTCATAGGAAAAGGTTCTCCATTGATATGCGTATTGTCCAAGGACCCCAGGTCCAGGTTCAAACTTGTATATACTCTCGGCGGCCGCTAAACCACATAATACATAATTGGTATGATATCCATCCGGGCTTTTGCCAGGTTTATCTCGGAGCCCTCCTCGTGAGTCCTGACAGCAATAAATAGTATAGTTCGTTAGACTGGGACGATTCCATAGAGAAGACGATACAGACCAATTGTGTTTGTCAAGATGGCCCAAAGCTGCTTCTATTAATCCCCAACATCCACCTACCCAATGGCTATAGCAACCGTCTACAAGTTTGTTGATGCGACCAGAAAAACCTCCCTCAACATCCATTTGACGACAACTTAGCCATTTGATGACCCCTTCAACATTAATATACTTTGGAAACACAACATGAGGAGGACCTAAAAAGCACAGAGTAGCCAGAGCACAAAATGCATATCCTCCATGAGCTTCACCCAGAGGAACATTAGCAAAGCCTCCTTCATAAGTCTGGCATGAAGCAATGTATTCGGCAGACTTTTCAACTAGCTCGTCGGTCATTATATTCAGTAGAGATGCCACAGCAAAAGCACAATAAGTGGATCTTGGATCGGCCTCACCTCCTTGGCACATGATAAATGATCCATCAGGTTGCTTTAGAGACATGAGCCATTTGTAACAGGCTGTACGGTCTATTTGATCCCATGCCAATGGATCTCCGCATAATGCCAGCGAGTTGATGGCAGCATAAGTCGGTGCCAAATGAGCCAATTGGTCAATGCCACCACCAAAGCCACCACTCGAAGCGCATTGATAGCTTAGAATCGTTTCGGCAATAGCCGGTTTCAAGTCGTCGATATCGTTTCCCAGTACTGCCAGACCATTCACGCTCCAATAGACCAGCCAAGGTTTCGATGCATCCAACGCCTGGAATCCTGAAGGAAGTGGTCCTTTGAGCAGCGATCTTAAGAATTTCACATGAAGTTCAGTATGAAGTAATCCATTAGCTTCACCATCATCAGCTTCGGCTTCTAGCAATAGTGGCCTGCAAACTCTTTCAGTTTCCAGCTGATCTGTCAGCGTCTGACTTTCTAGAGGAGAAACCATTTTATTTTTACCTATCGTTGCACTGGCTTTAGGAAATCTAACCTTGTATCTTTTCATGACGAACCATGGCTCTTATATATAAATATAATAACCACTGTTCCAGAGCTCTTCTTACATTATACTAACTTATCAGGCAACTGACCCCTGCCCTTATCACCCCCTGAGACTGATCTCCTGAGACCCTGAGACTGGGATCCTGAGAACCTGAGACCTTGAGGATCAGCCCAGAGGTGAAAGAGACCTGGGTTGACTACAATATCTCTTCAAGCGGGATATTCCATTAATTCGAAACACGGGCAGTTGTAGGGCCATGATTAATTAGACTGTTTGACAGGCTTCAATTTGGCAATGCGGCTCGCTTGAATCAACCGAAAGGAGAACGTGAACTGAGCTATCTCCTACATCAGAATCAATAAACTGTACCAACTTGTGTTGGCTATGGACCATACGTAAGTAGTCAGACAGACGAGAGTAGAAGGTATCAAGTATTAACAAACCAGATCGTTTGCCAATTCATTATATTTATATGCTCTTGGAAAGCCAACGGAAGCTAGGCAGATGGCCCTTGAGGCATGTGGAGAGTATGATCGGGCACTAATTAGTCTTGAAAAGAAGAATAATGCAAAAAATAAAAAGGTGGTAGTCGAACTACGGAATTCCCTTAAACTAGCTCTTGCTGTATACGATGGATTAAAGGCCGGCAAGCAGATACTGAACACATCCACTATTCTGGCACATTTGAGCAGCAAAGTGGGCGATTGTACATTCTATCCTTGGATAGAACCGATATACGGTGTAGAGAATAAGTCTAGTGATGAAATTGACAAATATGAAGATCCAGATGGTAAACTGGCCCTCTCATCGCTTCAGTTGAGTGAGTCTCCTCAATGGCACAGATATGAAGATATACGACTAGTTGCAGAGTCTGGGAAGGATGATGATGAAGACCTACTAAATCTGTGTCAGAGTGCGTTGGCAGATTGTTCTGTTGTAGCGTCATTGTTGTCAATTATTTCCTATGAACATAGAACCGGAAAAGACATTCTTCGTTGCAATGTGTATCCGAAGGATCCTGATAACAGCAGATATGGCAAATATTTAATCAAGTTGTTCTTTAATGGAACACCTAGAAGAGTTATAATTGATGATTATTTGCCCATTTCATTAATTACTGGCAATCCCCTTTTTGTGCATAGTCCTGAAACACAGAAGGCTGCTACGTGGCCTGCACTGGTCGAAAAGGCCTATATGAAAGTAATGGGCGGATATGACTTTGAAGGGTCGCATTGTGCGTCAGATACCTACTGTTTGACCGAGTGGATACCCGAATATGTCTTATTACGAGACTACTTTGAAGATGCTCATACGTCAATAGATGCCTTGTGGATCAAGCTATACGACAATTGGAATAAAGGTGAATTATTAATCTGCGTAGGAACCGGTAAAATTTCTCAACTGCAATCAGAATCCTTGGGGATATTTGGACTTCATGACTATGCTGTTCTCGACTTGCAAGAAATTGAAGGTGAAAAAAAATTACTTATTAGGAACCCATGGCGAGCATCTGGTGATAGTGGTAATTTGCTACCGTCTAAATTCTGGATGTCATTACGGACTGTTTGCGGCAGGTTTGAAAACCTTTACTTGAACTGGAATATGACTTCTTATAGACAAAATACTCCAGTACATTTTCTGTATGGTACTCAGTCTTTGAAAGCAGCTCAAACTAATAATTCATTTTTATACAATCCTCAATACATGCTGTCAAATGATGATACAAACGAGCCGATTGAATTTGTTGTTCTTTTGTCAAGGCACTTGAATGGGAACAGGAACAACAAAACTGCTTGTTATCTATCAATGGCTGTTTATTCTGTCAATCATCGTGTTATTATTTCCGACGAGTTGAAGCTCGTTGTTAAAACTCCATCTCGGAATACCTCATATTCTAGATTACAACTTTCCATACCGCCAAATACGACCTATACTATAGTGATTCAGTGTGATAAAGGAAAAGAAGTCGAGTTTGCTGAAAGGTTTACTTTAAAGACCTATACCAAGTCAACTGCTCCATGGTCTTTTATAAAGGCTCCTGACGAGTTTCCATATAAAGCCGAGCAAAAAGGTCAATGGACCAAACTTCAGTCTGGAGGTAACTGGGCTTTGAAAAATTATTGCAACAATCCACAATATAAGCTCAAAATAGGACCCACCACCGCTACCACCGCTACCCAACACACCAATAGCTTTACAAAGTTATATCTTGAGTCAGATTCATCGCATCCCATAAATATCCAAATATTATGGGGACGAGGCAAATACATGCAGATGGTCACTGATAAAGATGTTATTAACAGTAGTGGGAAATATCGAACTGGAATCTGTAGTGCTGAATTAAAAGATCTCGATGATGGCGAGTATACTGTGATTGTTTCCACCTATGAACAAGGAGCTTTAGGCAACTTGACACTCCTTGCTACGAGTACTTCGCCAGTATCATTAACAAAATTAATATCAGACAAGCTTGCTTTGTTCAACCGAGATATATCACTCCAGTGGGATGGGACAAATCAGAAACAAATATTCGCTTCAGTGCCACGGGCATCAAGGGTGATGATCGAATTAACTCTTGACGAAGACATTGAATGCACACCTTCAGTAGATGTGTCGGCTTGTACATCAACATCCACACCTTCTTCGTACCGCCCACACATGAGACTCAGTGTCTACGATCATGCATCTGGCATGTTCATTGCTGACTCTGGGGATTTTAAAGGACAACTGCAGTCATTAATGGTTTCAACTAGTTTCGAAGGTGAGCGCCTTTATTTAGTAATGGTTGAACGAATGGAGTCTGGCAATGGAAAATTCAATCTTCAGTTTTATTCAGAAGTTCCTATAAACATAGCCAACTAATCGTCAAGAGATATCTAAACATACGGCTGATTGTTTGTTCAATGCACTTCACCAGAAAATAGCCATTTCGCGACATATTTATATAGCACAAAATAAATAACATGCCTAGATTGGCTGCTCCACCGAAACGTAGGTTGGTTCGGCAGCAATCGATTTGGTCCAAGCTATCTTCATACCCATTTGACTTATGGCTGTCTTTGTCTGAGGATATTCAATTGGTTGATTGGGATGCTTATGCTCAGCCAGTAGCAATTCCTGCTGGAATTGGAGCTGCTATCATTGTATGGTTATGCCGAATATATATTTCCCGGTTTAACAGGACAAAGGAGGTCCCATCGGCCGATGAACTATTTGCTAATAGCAGTAGTAGCAATAACATATTTACCGCTACGTCTAGTTTCATATCATATGTTGCTTCATTATTAAGTCTGGTGCTTACAGTCATATGTATTGTTAACGCAATATACTGTTATAGCTCCAGTAAGCATTACACGCTGATGGCCCGAGCATCAGATAATCCTCCAGATACTCCATCAGCACGGAAGGTGAATTACGATGATGGCAGTCATGTCAATGATAAGCTATGGTCTCTGGATATGTGGGATCCTCCAATATTCAACATTTATTTTGCTACTACATTCTCACCTTTGCATCTTTTTATTATTTTATACGCTCCTATAAGCATGTTCCAACTGGTTCTTTTGGTCGCATTATCAGGATATTTATACATGCTCGTTTACATGTTTCTAGTACTTGTCAAGGACAAATCTGTTGTTCATGGAGAAGTTTTAGGAGAGTACGGAAAGAAGCTTGTTCAGCCTATTATTGCAATTCCTCGTCGAGATGTCTGTGTCGGTACTGATTCGGACATTGTTGAGGTTTATACACCAGCTCGGCCAAGCAAGTTCATGACACACAATGTTCGTGACCGTCCTACTCTTGCACCTCCTACCTGGGGTTCGCCAGCAACGACGACCATTTCTGCCAAACCATGGCTTACAGGTCCGCGGTCATTATCATCATCTCCAGGAACGAGCCCTACTACTAGCACAGACAGCTATACCTATAATTCGCCGTTGGCACATCGTAGTCGATTTGTATCCAATCGATCTAGCTTACGACCACAATAGTAGCACAGTCACACATAGATATATATATATATATATAATATTATTACAAATCATCCCAGCCAAAGACTAATTCTTGTGCGCGTTTAGCAGTCCAATTGATCCAACTTTCTCTAGGCCTGTTCTTTTTGGTGTCAGTGGCAGTATTGGCTGTGGGACCAGCGCCGCGTTCAGTCTCTGCTGTTGATTTATGGGTAAACGAAGATAACAGAGACATTCTAGTAGATCGTGGCTTGGGATTGAAAATTGTTCGTCCAGCGTGAACTTCGAGTCGTTTAGAAGGCGTTCCACCTGCTGAATTGTCCCCAACTAACGCAGGCATTGAAATCGTACGAGGCAGATTGTTAGATGGAATTGTATGCTGGGGAGGAGGAGGTGGAGGAGCTTCGTAGGCGTGGTGGTCTTCAGTGTTGGTATCTTGAATGTGTGCAAGACGTCTAGAAAACTGGTCCCTCTTGTTCTTATGAAGACGGGCTTGAGGGCCAGCAGGCTCAAAATCAACGTCCATGAGATTGTTGCTTTCATCATTAATATCTTCTAGCATGGTCGCTTCACCTGCTGCTGCAAACTGATCGCCGTTATATTGGTTAACAGGAACACAGCCAATGGCATAGCCACCAGCAAAAATGGCTCCATTCTCCTGGATAGCTCGAGCAGCTCCTTGTGGCTCGGCATAGGTTATTCTCATCCAATTTTTACCAGTCTGGATAGGTGGCGCTTTGGGAAGTTTGGAATGACGACGCAACGGCGAATGGGCCTGAGACCCTACATTCTCGAGAATGGTGCCAAATCGAGAAAAATGTTGGACAATTGATGATGATAACGACGATGGGAATCCAAAAACAACTACCGAGTTTGGTTTATGGGCTCGACCAAGTGAGGAAGAAGGGCCAGTAGAGTCGGCTGACGGGTTCGGTATAGAGGCAGGGTCGTGATCCTCTGGAATAGATGCACTAGAGGATGACAAGATAGGTGAGTTACGGTCTTTATTGTGGTCGCTTGACGAAGATCTACGTCGAAGTAATGCTGAGCGAGATAACCCAGCTCCAGCATTAGACCCATTGACATTGTTGCCAGAGTCGATAGTAGCACTTCCATTAGATGAATTATATCGGACTTGAAAAGGAGACAAGGAAGAATCATAGATACTCTCTACTGGTGGAATATCACCAGCATCATTGAGAATGTTTTCTTTCTTTGAGTGAACAGGCTTGGGAGTACCAAACGACGTACCGAAATGAGGGCCATCCACGTCGTCAAAATAACCACCACCACCACCACCACCACCACCAGTGGCTCCACTACTGCCAGGTCCAGATGAATGCTTGAGTCTGCTAGTATCCAAGGCTGATACAAATGAACTTCTTGAAGTTGACCGGCGAACAGATCTAGTCGCGCTATTACTCGTATGTTCACTACCACCTACACCTCTAGATCTTGGTCGGCTAATGGGACTATCGTCACCACCTTCAAACTCATTCACACTTCTTCTCAAGACTGATAAATGCGAAGGAATGATTCGACGTTCTGGTTTAGCCCAATGAGGCGACTGCTGGACCTGGGCAAATCCACTACTACCTGGACTTGCAACAGATTGATTAGAATAGAAACTGAATGTTGGAGGTTGAGATGGCATCTGTTGTTGTTGTTGTTGTTGTTGTTGTGTAACCATGCCAAATCCACCTCGAAGACCAGTTTGCTGGCTCTGCCCAGAATCTGCTTGCTGTGATGTTGTTGGCTGGCCAGGCTGGCCTCGAAAGTCCATCATAGACTGCGAGTGAACCAGCTTTCTTGGAGGTTCGCCTCCGACCGGGGTGGAGTTAGTTCCAAACTCGCTGCTTCGGAAATTGCTACTAGCAAACATGAATATATATCACTCCTCAATTCGTGTACAATGAGTTTGTTATGATCTGAAATTTATTGTTCTTCGCGATCAGCTCCTCGACTTCAAGCAAGGCGCGTGCGCGCTTATTCTTCCATTATAACCGGCACGTTTTGTAATGGATCCCCAATAGCGCCACATCAAGAGATGTCTCTCTCGGTTCCATCTCTATTACTACTCTACTACACTACTTAATAAGCATTGTGTTGATCTTGCAATTGAAAGTGACAGTTGGATTAGTTTTTTTTACAATGTCAAGTGTGAAATCGCAGTCGCTGTTGAAAGGCGCTCCTAAACACTCGGAACAGGAGAATCTAGAGATTCTTCACAAAGCAGAGAATCCATCATCATCGTCGGATCCAGTTCCAACCCCTCCACAAATTGAAGCTGCCTTGTATGAGCTGGGTAATATTTTTGCTTCGCAATCTCGTGCTGATGAGCTAGCACAATTAGTAGCCAAGGCTCGAACAGTTGTAGGGGGATCTTCAGCTTCTGCCAGCAAATCTAAAGCGGCCAAGATTATCCGGAACTTGATTGATTTATTCGATGAGATTGCTGGAGTCAAACCTGGTGGTGCTAGTGCAAGTGGCACTTTATCAGCCAGTTCGCCACAAGTAGAAAAAGTTCTTCAAATTCAAATCGATACGACTTTGGCTTGTGTGGATTGGGCTGTTCAAGAAAGCCGCAACTTTCTTCGTCAAAGTCTTCAAACTCGTCTTGTGGCTCTTTATCTAAGACAAAAGTCATATCCTCTGGCCATTCAATTGACTGATAAATTAATGAAAGAGTTGAAGCGTTTAGATGATAAGATGATGCTTGTAGAAGTGCAATTACTCGAGTCCAAAGTATACCATGCACTTCGTAATATCCCCAAAAGTCGAGCTTGTTTAACGAGTGCTCGTACCACTGCCAATGGGATTTACTGTCCTCCTGCCACTCAGGCTTCACTTGATAATATGAGTGGAGTACTTCAAGCTGAAGATAAAGACTATAAGACGGCTTTTTCATACTTTTATGAAGCCTTTGAGGGATACGCAGGTCAAGACGATGATGAAAATGCCATTATTGTTTTAAAATATCTTCTTTTGTGTAAGATTATGTTGAATCTCACTGATGATATGGACAATTTATTAGCCACTAGCAAGGCGGTTCACAAGTATGCTAATAAAGGGGGTCGAGAAATCGATGCCATGAAGGCAATTGCTCGAGCCCATTCCAACCGGTCATTAAAAGAATTCGAGCTTGTACTTGAAACATATGGACCCGAACTATCCAAAGACCCTTTTGTGCGATCGCACTTTTCGGCCTTGTACGACACACTTTTGGAGCAGAACCTAGTCAAGGTCATTGAGCCGTTCTCGTGTGTTGAAATCTCTCATATTGCCGAACTCATTGGTCTCGATACTCGTCAAATAGAAGGCAAACTCAGCCAGATGATTCTTGACAAAGTATTCTACGGAGTGCTGGATCAAGGCAACGGCTGGCTCTTTGTATATGATGAGCCACAATCCGACAAGACATACGATCTTGCCATTGACACCATCAAGCACATGTCAGCAGTCGTAGATCTCCTATATGACAAAGCAGCAGCTTTAAATTAAATGTATTTGTAACTAGTACGAGCGACAGCGAGCCACGGGTCTGGGCAGAGCCCAGCCGCCGGAGGCGACACCACGCTCATTCATCGAAAATGCCCGATTCCCCATTCACCACGCCATCAGTAACGGCCACCGAAATCAGAGAAAGAAACTCCGTCAGTCGACCACTAGCCATAAACAGTTGATAAAGGCCTTGTTTCTCATCGGCCACCAGAATAGCCAACTCAGCCGCCTGTTTCAGGAATCCACTATGTACTTCCTGAGCGCTTATTAGAACTCGACATAGCTCGAGTACAATGTAGGGTAAATAAATAGTACGAAGACGCTCGATATGAGGAGATTGGTGTTGGTCAATGTGGTCGTTTTTCAGCCAGTTGGAACAGAGCTGGTACACTTGGCTAGAGATGGAATCGACGATAGAAAGAGCCTCAGTTCTCCAGGGCTTGGTTGATTGATCGGCTTGTTGAAAATGAGAATCCCATCTAAAGATGTCGTTGACACAGCTTACTAATCGATCATATTCAAGCTCTTCGGAACGTTCACTTGCTGATAATTGGATTGCCGATGAAGAACCAGCTGCTCCAATGACTGCTGCATCATATCGTCTGACGGCATATGAGGTGCGAATACGGTTTCCAATCTCACGAGCGGCACCTACACGACCAGCACCAAGGAACCTGCGAAATAAAGCGGTAATGGAATGAACTGCATCTGGCCACATGTTGCTATCTATATACCACTCAACAGACTGTATTAGGCGAATATCGTTGTCCGATACTTCCTTGGAAACTTGTTTGATGTTTTCCTGATTGTAAAATGCTTCCGTTTCAACAAACACTCGTTCGACCGCAGCACGTACCGAGTTGGCCATATCCAATCCATATTTATTACCGAGCTGAAGATGTTCCTTACGTTTGGCTCGTTCGGTAATACCTGCTAATAAGATGGAATAGGTATCAATGGCTATATCATCCGACAGGTAGGCAATATACAGAGGGACTAAATCGCCCCTATTTTCAAGCCGTAATAGCTCAATGTAGGCACACACAAGAATGGAAACACTTTGTTGGGTTCCAACATCATCCTCACCACCTAGACTCTGTAAAAACAGCACCAGATGAACGAGAATCCTTAGGATATACGGCTTCTCAGTTAAAGGCGACGATTCTTGAACTCCTGTCATGACTTGTTCTAAGATGATGGCCGCTTCATCTACAAGATAGCCAACTGATCCATTGATCACCGCGCCCATTATACTACGAATCATATTCTCACTTTCAGTACGCACTACTGGATTCGACGAGCTGGAAAGAACATCAAGAACCTTTTGAGCATTGCTAGTAGATGGATTGGATTTAATGGCACTTGACGTGATGGCAATCGCTGCATCCAGTCGGCCACCTGCTACTAGAGCAGTATCGGCATCACACATGACCAAATGTGACATATAAGCAACAAACTGAGTTTCCCAAGAATCACACAGACTAAGCACCGAGTCGAGATCTCCGCCTAAAAGACCATATATACCTCTTTCATACGGATCGATATTTTCTGCCTGCTGAGCCAGTTGCCGGCACATGTATTGCCAGAGAGATTTATTTTCGGCTCCTCTTGGCTCCTCATCATCAATGTCTAGCACATGGCCATCGATTTCTGGATCAATGTAATCGTTGTGACCAGATATGGCGACTTTGAGTGCCCAATTACCTGTTTGCTCACATACATTTAAGGCTTCATCATATCTCCTAGCTCTTAAAAGTTCAAATATGTATTTAAAAATCACTCGATCAGCTTCTTGATCTTCATGCGAAATGGATTTTTTCGACCGTAGAGGCGCATCCGCATCTAGTTCGGCAACCAAATTGGTCGCACTTGCTGTGGTATTTTTGTTTCGTAATCGGCTATTTCCAGTGATAAATAATCCTCGATTTGCGGCGCCCCCACCAGTCTGATTGTGAAGCCTGATCTTGTTCTTGGTGTACATCCATTTAAAGCCTCTCAGCTCCTCTGGTTCTTTGGGTGACTCAAAAGAGTCCTGTAGCCAGCCTAGAATAAGCCAATTCTCTCGTAATTTGGGATTGTTATGCAAATATCTTTCTTGAACCACCGCATTGGATGAAAAACTGTACAAAGGAGGCAGTTTGCCAGCGTTTGATGATCTCAAACGATATAACAAATCTACCAATCTCCATAACCTCGTCTCCAGCTCACTATTACTGAATTCTTGTTCATTCGGGTATGCGGACTCGATGATTTGGATAGCTCTAAACAATCTGTTAGTCGAAAGGTTTGTTTCCGACTTTGCTTTCGACTTTGCCCACTTACTTTGAGCTGGATATCTTTCCATATTGCTCAATCACTTCAAACTCGTTGGCGTGTGTTCCAAAATGGGCGCCTTCAAGAGCGGATGCGAAATTTTGCAATTCATCTGGCGCGATTGTTGATTCCCCCATCACGATTGTTGATTCCCCCATCACCGTTTAGTTACTGGCTGCCAATGAACGCTCGGTGCCAATTTTTTAATGTTTTCATGCTCGAGGCAATCCTTGAGGATCGCGAGATGAAATTTACATATATGCTAATAAAGGACCGTCATCAGTAAACAACGCTTTTCTATCTCTACAATCAATATTAGCACCATCAGCTCGTTTGCTGAGACGAAAAGACTTTCAAGTATTTATCTTTGAATTAATATTAGTATCGGTGAAAGGCTAGGTGATTAGTTTGGAGAGAATTGTTAGTTAGGGTGGGTTGCAGTGATCCGGTGGGTCGAGTGCATTAAGTGAATAATGAAAATGAGTTCTATTCCATCAATTTATCAGAATATGTTAGTATTCCATTTGTACTGACACATCTATAGTCAGGGGCAGAATACATATAATATACTGGTGAGCCACAAAAAATGCAGGGTCCTCTCTCTGCCGATCATTTCCAAAACGAGTAATACATTAATGAAATCTCGCGTCAAGCCGCCCTTGCCCATATATATATAATACGCGTTCTTCGCGTGAACAATAGAGAGCTCTTGTTCTCTTTTACTCTTATACTCTTATTATTTTATAATAACCAACGTAAAACAATGCCTTCTATAATAGATCAGGAAGTGACAAACGTTTTAGATGACGGATTCAAGGATGCTGTCGAACCAATCGGTGAGCCTCCTAGCGACGGATCAAAAGTGGATCAAGGAGAGCTCAGTCAGTACTATCAACGATTTTTTCCATTCAAATATACTTTCCAATGGCTAAATCATTCTCCAGTACCATGTACAGACTTTACAAATCGAGAATTCGCGTGCTCGTTGTTCAATGGCGGATATATAAGATATCTCTCTTATCCTAATGACCAGGCATTCAAAAAAGACATGCTTAAACTTATACCAGATCGGTTTGAAATAGGTCCGTCTTATAGCGCCAATCCCAGAGATAGGAAAATTATCAACAAAAATAGTTTCACGCCCGTTTCCAAAGAACTGGTGTTTGATATCGATTTAACCGATTATGATGGTCTGCGTACGTGCTGCCAAGATAAAAAGATCTGTGATTTGTGTTGGAAATTTATTACTGTTTCAATTAAAGTTCTTGATGACACGCTGAGAGAGGATTTTGGTTTCGAGCATATTCTATGGGTCTATTCTGGCCGTAGAGGAGCACACGCATGGGTATGTGATAAGCGTGCAAGAGAACTTAGCGATTCAAGTCGAAAAGCTCTTGTTGGTTATTTGGACGTTGCAGGCAAAGGATCTCAGGGTAAATCCATTGATATCAAACGACCATTTCATCCATTTATAAGTCGAATGTTAGATATCGTCAGTAAGGAATTTACACAGGTGATTCTTTTGGATCAGGATCCATGGAGAACTGCCAAAGGAGCCAAATTCCTACTTGATAGAATTCCCGATGCTACTTTAAAAGAAGCTCTCGCCAACAAATGGGGAGATACAGAATACTCTAGTGTAGATAGATGGAGACATATTGATGAGATGGCCAGTCAAGGAAATATCAAGGCTTCAAACAAGGGTGCTCTTCTAGAAGCCAAAAAGGATATTATTCTTGAATGCATGTACCCACGATTAGATCTCAATGTGTCTGTTCGCATGAATCACTTATTGAAATCTCCTTTCTGTGTTCATCCTGGTACAGGGCGAGTATGTGTACCCATTGAGACTCCAGAGTTGTTTGACTATGAAAAGGTTCCTACTGTCCGACAGCTTTTATACGAACTAGATAAGTATGCTGTGCTTAATCCCAAACCGACTGAAAGAGTTCACGATTGGGATAAGACGTCACTTAAACCTTATATTGACTACTTTGGCAGATTCGTCAATAATCTCATCAAAGACGAACACAAGCAGTCCAAGCGGGAACGGGAACCTGATCTAAGTTTTTAGCTTTTACCGTTTATTTAATTTATTCTTATTTTTATTATATTATCCTGTTCATTCTGCTAAAATGCCTAGCATCATATGAGCTCAACCAAAAAGAAATCAGAGTATTACATAATGCAACAGGAACATAATTCACTAGAAGCTTTGTCAACCATTGAGCTGATTTCAATTGTTTGTTCGTCAACTTCGGCATGCCACCATGATAGTACTTGGGTATGCTTATTATATCTCCATAAACCACTAGTCACTTGAATATCTCTATCTCCGTGGGGAAAGTGATAAGCGGGAACAAAGATCTCGCTTGCAACATCTTTATCGGAGGCTCTTTCTGGGCTAATGGTTAACTTGAACAATGCCTTGTCGAGATCAAAAGAATAGGAAACAATTGTGCCTACAACTGCAATTGGAAACGGTCGAAGAACCGCAGAGATGGCTCGTAAACCGGCATGATTATCTGGAGGAGCTAAACCTAGACTATTGGACAATCGAATACTATTTTCTGATTCAATTCGACCCTCCACGTGCGTGGTGGCAATCGATAACAAGTCATCGGCATCTTCATTCCTGTCAATTACTTTACTTGTAGTAGTTGTGGAAATTCTTTTCTTTGTATCTCCATTGCCTCCCCCTCTGTTACTATTACTACTCCAAAAACTAAAGTCTTCACCATTCCAAGCATCTCCGTATTCATGACTATTTAAGACAGTATAACCCCAAAAGGCGACATTGAATTGTGAAGCTTCGACAGCCGAACTAGTAGTATCTAGAGCAGCGGTCTGAGAGCTATAATCGCCATCTGAGTATGCCTTTCGATTATCCATATCAAATGGAATGCCAGTTTCAGTCATGATACTTGCAATGTTACCCATATATTCTTGTCCCTCGGCCTTGATGGCCATCAATTGTTCTTGTAGACATTTCCGGATATTTTTTTCTCCCAATTTGATGGCAAATATAGGATTGGAATATCTGCCTCGAAGATATCCCAGTGTGTCGACATTCCAAACTCGACTCCACCTTTTAAGCATCAAGGTGATTCCATCATAGAAATGGGGTGCATATACCACTCTATTGTCGATATATTCTGTTCCTTTAAGACTGGGCGGAATAGCCAGCACTGGAGGCTGGCACAATAAATAAAGAGATTTTGGCAGATATTCTCTATGAGCTTTATAAAATTGAATCCAATAATTCACAAAGTAGACATTGACAAAGTGATCTTCATCTATTTCCTTTCCTTGATGGTCAAATGCAAAGTAATTAGGCTCCAGCAATTCTAAAGATTTGTTATCCCATACTCCGTTTTGGGCCCAAATACATGAACCCAGCTGCCAATCGGCATGTCTATCCCACCCATATTTGCGGTCATATCTATCATCTTGTAGCCATACACTAACACCCTTTGGATCCACAGTCTTTTTGCCTACTCTTTTAGGCCCTAAATTACCAAATTCATAGTTTTCTACAGTAACAGCATGACCCGATGCCAATAACATGGATTCAAAGGCAGTAGGACAAGTTCCAAGCTTTAAATTCTGAGTTTTTGGAATAACCCCAATATCCTTGAAGCCAATAAGGCCTGCAAAGGGTTCATTAACCGACTCGGATGCGAGAATTCCTCCTCCTAGGTCCTCATCGATTTCGAATAGCAGAGGTGCTCTATCGACAATGCGTGTATAAAAGTAAATCATTGCATTCAATAGACTGCCTTGAAGATAATCCTGAATGTTCTTGCCATTTATAATAGCATTAGGAGCAAAATGTTTGCCAGCAAAGAAAAGTGTAAACATTACTTGACATACAAACCGATAATAGTTTGTGGCCCAAAACATTTTGGGGAAATTCTCCGGGCCTCCATCTTCCTTTGGATATAAGTTTTGTACAAAGGCTCCGTTGGTGATAGTAAAGGATCTCGGGTCCATTCCAACCGCATAATAGGTCCATAATGGAGCACCTGAGCCACCACTATACCTTCCCCATACATCCTGGTGAGGATCGAGAATAATGTAGAATCCATAAGATTTGATGAGCTTCATGACCTCTATTGAATAGTCGATAAACGCATCATCATAAACGCCAGGTCCTGAATGTTCAATGGCCTCCCAAGAGTACAAGTATCTAATTGTATTATACCCCCAAGACCTAATGCGAGCCAAATGTTCTGGAGCATCTTCTAGGCTGAGCGGTCTACCAACAAAAGATACTTTATCGCCGTCCCAAAATGGGTCATTTGGATCGTTTTCATCGACGGTAGTAAAAGTGGTGGTATGAGGTTTTGAAGGTAGTTTGGAACTTCCATCTAGATTAATTCCTCGTAACGTGATGACTCTGTTCTTGCCATCTCGAAAGTTGCCTAAATCATCAACAATAATAGAGTAAGACGACATGGTTTTCAACTGATAAGCGCTAGAGAACAACCACCCAATAGTTCTACACAGTCATACACTGAGCAGGTGTGATGTAAAATGAAAGAAAAAAAAAAGCACGGATAGCAACGAATGATACGCTCGAATAGTTTATGGGGATGGGATAATAGATGTTTAAGGAGTAGTAGTTGTATCCTTGTACAGTCAGGTGATAGATGGTGATGTAGCAGTGGAGAAGACAGGAATAGGCGCTGCATGATAAGGCTCTCTCCGATGCGGTTGCCGAGCAGCAGAGCAATAAGATAGTGAGGAGGCAATTGGATATGGAATGTATGATTTATTTTCTGGTGATGCAGTTTTTGCTGTCGAATGGTTAGTTTGGCTAGTTTCTAGCTGTTTTGAAAGTTGTGACAATTTAGAATTGCTAGTAACAAATGTAAACAAGATCCCTACTGCATGAGCTTGTACATTACTTAGATAGAGGTCATATAATAGAGGTGATAAAACGGAGTACAGAGGTGAATCAGAACTGGGAGAATTGTTCCCGTAATCTTTCTAGCGAATAAAGCTTGATTTATTGGTGTAGCTATCAAGATAATTATATCGAGGAGTGATGATTAGATCGCTATAGAGGCGTTAAAAGGCTTATAAGGGCCCTGCAGCACAGTATATTAAGTGTCAGATCGTTACCCGAAGAGGCGGCTCAAATGTGCATTTATTACACTTTAGGTATTTTAATAACAACAGGGCCAGTGTATTTGCTCGCTGTTGGAAAAAAAAGTCAAGCTGCTAAGTATTGGTTAGATGAATGCCAGCAGATTACCAGGACTACACCCGTGGCAGCCCACGACCTCACGACAGTAACGACAGCGCACACCAGCGCACACCAGCGCACACCAGCCTGCGCCAGCGTTATGACATCATGAACCTCAGTAAAATATAATACAGTAAACAGACTATCCTGCCTACGGAGAAGTCTATGAAAACATACAGGGTGATAACATTCCATTCACAACTCCCACATCACAGCTGCACAGCACAGCAAGACTGTACCCAATGAAGCCGCTACACGGCACCGGCACCTGTGTCCTCAACTACCGTTTTCTGGGCTCTGCCCAGACCCGTTGCTCGCTGCGCTCGTGGCTTGGATTCTATGGGTATCGATCGTACTGCGTCGTGGTCTGCTTCTACGCCCCCTAACGGCCCCTACCCCTCGAGCGAAGCTCGAGCAACCAGGTCTGGGCGGAGCCCAGCCGCCGGAGGCAGCAGCCCACGACCCAGCGGACACCCCCACCGGTATCAGGGTCGGCTGAAAAAAGCTGTAGAGTTCATGCTCTGAGCATGGATGGGCCAGGTACGACCTGGACGATTCAGGCCTGAGATATGCATTAGCCTGGTAGACCGGTCAGCCTCGCGACCAGTTCCCCTTTCACGCAAAACAGATGTTGACAAGTCTACGCGTCAGTCTAACACATCATCATCCAAGAGCGATAATTCAGCTTAGGACAGAGACGAAATAGTTTTTTTTTGACGATGGCGCCTATTGGAATTCCCAATCTGCCTAACCAGCGGTAAGTAAATCGAGCGAAGCGAGCTACGGGTCTGGGCAGAGCCCAGCCGCCGGAGGCAGCGACCCCAGCATTCTAACACCAAACCAGATACAAGATCGTGGCCCGTCGAGGCGCTGCGTTTACAATCATGCTGGCCGGAGAGAGCGGTTTAGGCAAGACCACATTTGTGAACACTTTGTTCTCGACGACGGTCAAAGACTACCTTGACAGCAGTTCTCGTCATAAGAAGGCGATTCAGAAGACGGTGGAGATTTCGGTGACGCGGGCCGAGCTTGAAGAAAAGGGGTTCAAAATCCGACTGAACATTGTTGACACGCCCGGGTTTGGAGACAATGTCAATAACCGCGAGGCCTGGCAGCCGTTGGTGGAGTTCATTGACGACCAGCACGAGTCGTACATGCGTCAGGAGCAACAGCCCAATCGTAAGGACAAGGTGGATATGAGGGTACACGCGTGTATCTATTTCATCCGTCCCACGGGCCATGGGTTGAAACCTCTGGATATTGAGACCATTCGTAAACTATCCACACGTGTCAATGTGATTCCCGTGATTGCCAAAGCAGACACTCTGGCGCGAGAAGAGGTCCAGGCGTTTAAAGAGAGGATTCGACAGACTCTTCACGCGCAGAACATCCAGGTGTATCGTCCGGCCACTGAAGATGAGTTGGGTCCCAGCAGTGCAGCCAATGGCTCTGGCGTGCAACACACTTCGACAGCTGTTGCTGCCGGTGCTGGTGCTTCCGCTCATCCTCTATACGACAGTATGCCGTATTCTGTGATTGCGTCGGAAAAGGACATTGTCGTGGGCGATGGCCGGCCCGTCAAAGGACGACAATATCTATGGGGCGTAGCCGAGGTCGAGAATGACGAGCATTGCGACTTCAACAAGCTGCGTAACCTGCTGATCAGAACTCACATGCTCGATCTCATTCTGTCTACTGAAGAACTGCACTACGAAGCGTACCGCAGTCAGCAGATGGAGACTCGTCAATTCGGCGAGGGCCGCACACACCGTCTTGTGAACCCCAAATACAAGGACGAGGAAGACGCGCTGCGCAAGTCGTTCAGCGAGCAGGTCAAGCTGGCCGAGGCCCGCTTCCGCGAGTGGGAAGCCACGCTCATCAACAAACGAGACGAGCTCAACAAGGATCTCGAGGCCACTCATACCCAGATCCGCGCCCTGGAGGCCGAGTACGAGCTGCTGGCCCGCCAGAAGCGCTGAGTGATTTCCGTCAACGACATTTGACCGCCTGATCCCACCGGCCGTCTTTATTATTACGAGATATATAAAAATTGATAGGACTAACTTTGTACTGGGGGAGGGGGTGCTGCCTCCGGCGGCTGGGCGCTGCCCAGACCCGTTTGCTCCGCTTCGCGGAGGTTGGGGCGGGTTGATGATGAAGGAGCGTCTTCGGGTGCAACGGGGAGCCTCGTGAGTGAGATGTCGTCTGGCAGTAGTGCTCGAAAATTATCTGGATCTTTTGTGTTCTTAGACAATACGACATACGAGGAGCGTCCAAACGGGGAAAAACATCAAACCGAGAAGCCAAAAAGCTGCTTGCTTTCTTCATGGCCATGGCCGTGGCCTTCATGATCCAAACGACTCAACTCTTGTGAAACCGCACATTGCTGAAATAATTCTGTTAGTCACACTCTTGCTTCATCTATCATTTCATTGCTAGCTTACCTTGATTCGTGCATCAATGACCTCTAAATTATATACTCGGTTGTCATATGTCAATGGGCTACTATTAACGACATCGCGATCCGCCTTCAGACTTAGAACCTGCTATTCATTCTGGTGATGATGATAATGGGGCTGATGACAATTCACAGGGTGGAAGAGAGCACAACTAAGTAAGAATGCTGATATGAGTTGAGAAATCATTTCAATTCATAGTAATATTCAAGTCGAGCATGAGGCCTTCGAGGCCTTATTGCAGCTGCTACAGCATCTGGGTTGTCGGGGCATTGATAGGGGAACGGTAAAAACGACTCACAAACGAGTGATGAAAACATCTCTACTCCTGGGCCCGCAACTAGTTGAGTCGTCGCCAGTGTGTATATGATTGGTAGCAGATGAATAACAAGAAAACAGTTGAAAGAGCGAACTAGCAGCTGTAGAGCACTAGCAGGTCTCACTATCGCACTGCCGTATGAAGATGTCGAAATAACCAAAGGCGAAGCGAAGCAGCCAGAAATATGGAGAGATGTCCTTTAAGCGTCAGCGCCTCTTGAACTCTTTGATGCAGGGCGTATACAAAGAAGAGCAGAAATGGCTAAGTGGTTGGTTGAAAGCCCCTCTCAAATATCCATGGTAAAATAATGGGCACTGATATGAATATTGGCAGGTATGCAAATAAAGCAAATATGATGGGGAAAACAAGGCATGGAGATGTGATGATGATTATATTGGTGACCTTTTCAGTCAAATGACGAGGACGATAATCGCCATTTTTCAACCTTCCGGCATCTACTAAGTCACTTTCAAAAGCATTTAGTGTATTCATTTCTTCGGCCATTATTCTGGGGTCCGTTTCTAGTCGTAATTTGAAGTGGAGTGCGCAATGAACATGAGCCGGACGTGGGTCTGACTGAGCAAAGGCGAGTGTGGCACGTTCTGGCAGCATAAGTCGGGCATGCGGAGCTGGGCCGCGATACGAATCATCTTATCTTCACCAACCTCACGCTCGTAACCAACAAACCGCAAAGCCCACAGCCCCTCACACGATCACTCCGCGAAGCGGAGCCACGGGTCTGGGCAGCGCCCAGCCGCCGGAGGCACCACCCCAGCCGCCGGAGGCATCAAAAAAAATAGCTCGTGGAGCTGGACCGTGACACGAACCATCTGCTCTTCACCAACCAACCGCAAAGCCGACAGCCCCTCACACCATCACTCCGCGAAGCGGAGCCACGGGTCTGGGCAGCGCCCAGCCGCCGGAGGCACCACCCCAGCCGCCGGAGGCATCAAAAAAAATAGCTCGTGGAGCTGGACCGTGACACGAACCATCTGCTCTTCACCAACCAACCGCAAAGCCGACAGCCCCTCACACCATCACTCCGCGAAGCGGAGCCACGGGTCTGGGCAGCGCCCAGCCGCCGGAGGCACCACCCCAGCCGCCGGAGGCATCAAAGAAAATAAATAGGTCATATTGTATGCAAGACACCTCAATCAATTGATGAGCCATTCGTCGTAGTAAACACACTCCTCGCTGTTTACTGGGCCCTCGTGGCCGCAATGGTCAAAGACAGGACAACGGCCACAGGGCGACTCGGTGAAGCCATCGAGGGCGTCGTCCTGTTGGTCGCCGTCGAAACCGCCGCCAAAAGCCACGACGCTCTGCCAAGTGGCTTTATAGCTGAAGCCAGCGTCGCGGCGCTCGAGACGGTCGTCATATACAAGCACCTCACAAAGGGCACGGATGTCTGAAGCGCCCAGTTCCACGTTGGTGATACCACTCTCGGTGACGAATTTGTGGATCTGGGTAACAGTAGGATATCCTTTATAGCTGGTGGGATAGCTGGCTTGTAGAGGACCTTTTCTATTATCAAAGTTGTCTCTTTCAAAGGCATGAGGGAAAGTTAGGGAAACAACATATCTCCAGGTGACATTAAGTAGGTTCTCAATAAACTCTGAATCCAGTTCCGAATCCGTGAACCAGGGGCCTCCTGTGACTTCGACCGATGGTTGTAATGAAGCGAGCATGTAGATTTTGCGGGTGGGGTATTTGACTGACTTGACAGCCTTGATATAGCGCTGGTTCTCCAGACTCTTTAAACATCTCAGTACAATACTCTGATGGAGGTTGGTACGCATTTTGATGGTCTTGGTCCAAATACCCTCTCGGCCCGCCGTCTCGATATACGAGTACACCATGGCTTCGTCTCCAGACATGTTCTTCACTTTTTGCGCCTCGTCCATGGTCACGGCCTGGAAACACAGTCCCGCGCTATCCTGAGCCAGTTTGATCATCTGATGATTTACCAGCACCTGGATATGTTCCATGAGCGCTTTACTGCTCGACACCTTGGTCAGTTCCAGCAGCTCGGCCTGGCTAAACAAGCTGCCTGGGCTTTTGGCGGCAATCATCGCCCTATGCACCTCCACCACATCCTCCGACAGGCCATTCATCGACATTCTTAACCCAGCCAAACAAAAATCCTCAACTTCAACGTCAACGTCAACGTCAACCAACAATCGTGAACCTCCCCCATCCATCACCTCAAAATCCATCACCAAAAAAAAATTCCAGCCGCACCGCCCTCTTCCTCTTCCCGCACGGTGGGCAACCCCCCCCGTCCTCCCCCCCTGAGCCCGTACTCCAGCTCACATCGCGAAGCCAGGGGGGCACACGCCTCCGGCGGCTGGGCGCTGCCCAGACCCGTTTGTTCTCGCTTCGCGAGAAGGCTGTGTGATTCGTGTGTGCGACCCCCATCTCCTACTCCAGGGGAACCCAGATCACCGGTCGCGAAGCGAGCGCAACGGGTCTGGGCAGCGCCCAGCCGCCGGAGGCACAGCCAGGGGTGAGAAGGTTGTGCGGTTCGTGTCTGGGACCCCCATCCCCTACTCCAGGGGAACCCAGATCACCGGTCGCGAAGCGAGCGCAACGGGTCTGGGCAGCGCCCAGCCGCCGGAGGCGTGTTCGGGAGTGGTTCGTGTCTATAAATTAAAATGTATTAACATGGAAATACGTCTATAGTGGGCGGTGTGGAGGCCCGAAATGCAAGAAAACAGAAAACGGAATTGGGAGAGGAGGCGACTACTCTTCTTCGGCAAGCAGCTTCTCGGCGTCGAGAGCAGCCATACAGCCGGAGCCAGCCGAGGTGATGGCCTGGCGGTATCTCTTGTCCTGGACATCGCCGGCCGCGAAAAGACCCTTGACAGATGTGTGCGAGGTGCCGGGAACGGTCTTGACATAGCCGTCCTCGTCGGTCTCGACTTGGCCCTTGACAATGGAGGTGGCCGGCACGTGGCCAATGGCGTAAAAGAGACCATTGGCCTCGACATCCTTGACCTCGCCAGTCACAGTGTTCTTGACACTGACATGAGAAAGTAGCTTGCCGTTACCCTTGGCCTCAAGAGAAACTGTGTTATAGAGAATCTCCACCTTGGGATGAGAAGCCAGTCGTTTGGCCATGACGGCCGAAGCACGCAGATAATCTTTACGGACGAGTACAGTGACCTTGGAGCCGTACTTGGTGAGGAAAAGAGCCTCTTCAGCAGCAGAGTCTCCTCCACCAATCACCATCAGAGGCTTGTTTCGGAAAATGGGCACTGCTCCATCACACACAGCACAGGCAGAGATACCCTGTTGCCAGTAAGTTTCTTCTCCAGGCAAATGAAGACGTTTGGCTGAGGCGCCAGTTGCCAAAATAATCGCATCGGCAGTATTGGGCTCGGCATCCTCGTTGTATTCGGTCCAGAACTTGAAAGGACGTTGTGACAAGTCTAACTTAGCCACTGTTTCAGTGATGATCTTAGTGCCAAAACGTTCCGATTGTTTTCTCATTTGTTCCATGAGCTCGGTACCACCGATTCCGTCGGGAAATCCTGGGAAATTCTCGATATCCGTGGTAGTAGTAAGCTGGCCGCCGGCTGCAACACCGTTGGCAAGCATTCCTTCGTAAAGAACTGGGCTCATTTCTGCTCGCGCCAAATACACCGCCGCTGTATGAGCAGCAGGTCCTGAGCCAATAATCACTACACGGTTATGAGACATTTGGTTGTTGCTGGACGTGGTGGTTGAAAACTGCTTCTGTTGTAAACTTAAAGGTACAATAGATAGAAAAGCTACACGGTTGGCGTATAGTAATCGAAATGGGAGTCGAGAGAAAATCTTGGTAGACGACGACGCTAGATTAGAAGCAACAATCTTGACTGTTTTGAAACAACTAAGATGAAATCAAAAAAAAAAAAAATGTCAACCTTGTATATTGACAAACGTGCTTCTTTATATAATAAAAAAAATCCCCTACTTGTATGATCTCGCATTTCTTCCGCTGCTGCACAACTCACAAAATGATTAGGTAACGACAAGCGCGGATACGCACGGCTGCCGGGCCTGCTCTCGCCTAAGACGGCTAAGGGGGGAATGGGCTGGGAGGAGGGGGGGCTCTGCCTCCGGCGGCTGGGCTCTGCCCAGACCCGTGGCTCCGCTTCGCGGAGGGCGAGGAGCGTGTGGTTTGGCTTCGTCAATAGAAGACGGTGGACACTGGTCTTTTTGGCCATTGTCAGCGCCAGCCGAGACTGATTGCGTGAGCCCGGCACCTGCTCGGTTATCTAATCATCACTAAGCTCGCCGCGGGTCCAGACCGCCTGTCTGGGCCGGTCAGGCCCGCGCGTGCCGGAACCGGCCATGCCTGACCAGCCCAAACGCTCTTCCTGTCCCAGCCAGCCGCGTCCCAGTCCCCGCCCACGCAGCGAACAATGTTCCAGACTAGCGTGCCTGCCAGGCCGTTTTTACGTCAGCCACAACGGCCTGGGCCTGCCTCGCTCGCTCGCTCGCGCTCCCTGCTTACACAGCACCCCTCGCCCCTGGAGCGAAAGCTCCAGCAACGGGTCTGGGCAGCGCCCAGCCGCCGGAGGCGCCCCAGGGGGCACACACTCCCCGGCTCTGCCTCCGGCGGCTGGGCGCTGCCCAGACCCGTGGCTCCGCTTCGCGGAGGGCGGGGAGCGTGGGCAGACGCAGGGACGGGGGAGGGGGAGAGAGAGAGGTCGGTGGATGTGTGTTGGAGAGTGTCTTGGGGAAGCAGAGGTTTGGGGGAGTTGCTGGAGAGCGACACTCGCAGGGATGTGGTGGATGGTCTGGGGAGTGCCTGCAGTGGTTGTGAAATAAAGGGGCTCGAAAACGCAGGGGCAGCTGCATGCTGGATCAAGGCTAGGGCTAGAAGGGTGGAAGAATAGAAGCCTAGCCTCGGTGATTATCGCCAGCTCGTGTGGTCTGGCATCTCATACCATCGCGCTTCTGCTCCCTTACCGTAGTCTTTGGCATTGAAACATGGCTCGGCCTAGAAGCATTGGGCCGGCACTCCATCACCTCTCCACTCCACATGGTCGTCGCTTACCGGCCCAGCAAGCGACGAGGAGCACTACCAAAGCCCAGCGGCGAGCCCACGCACCCAGCTCTCCGCGAAGCGGAGCCACGGGTCTGGGCAGAGCCCAGCCGCCGGAGGCAGAGCCGGGGGGTGTGCGAGGGGGCCAGCCTCCGGCGGCTGGGCGCTGCCCAGACCCGTGGCTCCGCTTCGCGGAGGGCGAGGAGCGTCCAGTGAGTTTGTCTTAGCCAGGGAAGGCCCTGAGGAGGAGCACATTGCCCTCCGCGAAGCGGAGCCACGGTCTGGGCAGCGCCCAGCCGCCGGAGGCTGGACCCTGCGTCCCCCGACTCACCGCACCAGCCGTGCGCACCCCTTTTTAATCATAAAAAAAAGTCGCTTGGGGGGGGTGTAAAACGATGTTCCCGGCCAGATCTCGGCAAACTAGCAAGTCCATAGACAACTTGGAGTACGCTTTCTGAACTAAAAATGCCATAATATTCATATGTTCTCTAACAATATTACCCTCAAAATAGCCCCTGAAATTGACCCTACCCCGTTAGTAGCCTGCCTGCATATGCAGGGGTGACACTCAGCCGTGCCAGGGTCCAGTGCCCCTGCATAGACGCAGGGGGAGGGGGGGACCTGCCTCCGGCGGCTGGGCGCTGCCCAGACCCGTTGCTCCGCTTCGCGGAGAGCGAGGAGCGTTCAGTGAGCCCGCTTTGGTCAATGCCAGGCTGCCCAGACGGATTCCGGATCAGTGACACAGTAATTGGCCCCCATATCATTTGCTCAGTTCACTATAAAGATAAATTATGTACAAAATTACCTACCAAGGTTTAATAACAGGTTAGTGTTACCACCACTGTTGTTATTAGATGAACCACTGCTACCAGAAGGAAGATAAGTGACTTTTGGAGAATTGGCAAGAGTGGCGGCGATTTCTTTGGATGCCTCAATACGACGGATCATCAACAGACCATCTCCAGCCTTTTGAAGAGCTTTGGAAATCGTCTCAGCCGCTTCGGCTTCACCTTCAGCTCGAATGACAGACGCTTGACGCTCCTGTTCAGCCTTTTCAACTGTGAACCGAGCACTCAAAGGATCTGTTGGAACTTGGAGGGAGGGGGACCTGCCTCCGGCGGCTGGGCGCTGCCCAGACCCGTTGCTCCGCTTCGCGGAGAGCGAGGAGCGTTTAGAGGGCCCGCTTCGGTCCATGCTAGGGTACCCAGAGGGATTCCGGATCAGTTATACAATAACTGGACCCTCAAAGGATTTGCTGGAACTTGGAGGGAATCAGCAGTAGTCAAGAATACCATGTAATTGTTTATTACACGTTTATGACGTCTGAGTAGCATACTATGGCGCATTCAAGGCTATCAAGAGCATTACAGCGCTACTCCCCAGACCCGTCTCCTCACGAGTCCCAGCCCTCCACGAAGTGGAGCCACGGGTCTGGGCAGCGCCCAGAGAGCGTCCACGGGATTCTTGGATTATTCAAAAAACTCGATAAAGTACACGAATTCGCCATAACTAGCGTGGCTCTGAACCCGAATCAGACCAGAATAGCTAGGACGTCTGTGGCCGGCACTGTACGGATTTTGGAACTACCGTTGGACGGTATAAAGAGTCTAATCTATGCTCTTTGAACCGTTCCAAGAAGAACGACAAGGGAACAGTCGCTGCTGTTGCCGCCTCTAATGGCAACAACAAATCTTCCAACAAGAAGCAGAACCATCTACTGGTGCTCCGGTTACCGGATCCAAAAAGTCCAATGCTCGAGCCAGTCGTAGTAAGACGCCTGTTGATGCTCCAGAAAGTTCAGCAGATGACTTGAAGAAAATCTTATTTCCTGATTTATTCGGAGATGGTTCCACCCTCGCGTCTCCGCAGAGTAACCAGAAAAAGGTTCACAGATTGCCCAAATTCGTATTTGGGAGCAGGACATGCTGGAAGAGTGAAGTTTGTTTGAAATCCGCTATCTATATTACTAATGAGCGTCGCACTACAGGTAAGGGCCTTAATATCAGCATTCAAATCATTGGCAGAGGTGGTAGGTAAGGTGATCTTGTTGTAGGCAGATTGAAGATTATCAAAGTCAGTTCCTAGTTTGACATCTCCATTGTCTTCAATAGACACAAGACCATAGTTGGAAGTTTCCTGAGAATATTCATAGACAAGACCACCTGAAAAGACATTATCAAGATCAGCATAGATACCCTCGTTGACTTTAGTAAAATTACGAGGAGAAACGGTATTGCATCCATATTCGGAAAGGAATGCAGGAATAAAGGTACCATTGAAAGAAGATTCAAGAGTAACATAACCACTGGTTTGCCAATCACTTTGGCCCGAGCACCATTCATAAGAATTGGAAGTATCGTTACCACACTGCAAATATTGCCACATGGCCAGCTGAGTAGCCAACGGGAATGGCATGGTTAGAGTGTAAACTAATATATTCTTTCACGTCTAAGAAAAAGGTTCACAGATCCAAGTCAAGCGGAGCCACTACCAATTCCACTAGTCTAGCTTCTATTCTTAGTGAAGCAGCTGATGGTAAGTCAAGAAACACATCTGCGCCATTGCACCGTATAAATCTAACAGCGTTCTAGCCTTGAACTCTTATGTGACAGTCTCCCAGTCGATTGAATCTGCTGAAATCAGTGAAGCTACACCTGCCCTCCGCGAAGCGGAGCCACGGGTCTGGGCAGCGCCCAGCCGCCGGAGGCCTAGCCAGGGACCTCACACACAGGGCGACCCAGGCGGTCAGGTAGTCATTAGGAAGCGTTTTACAGGCGGCGAGCTCATAAAGAGCGGGTTGAGGAGAATGCAGAGCAGGAAGTACTCGAGGCGGCGGCGGCGCTCGGCGAGAAACGAGTCGCGGAACTTGGCAAACACGCTTTTGGGCGGCAGGTCGGGGATCTCGGTGATGTGCGAAGGGAACGCAGCCACGAGCTCAGTGCGTAGGCGGTCGAACTCGCTGTACCGTTTGCAGCAGCAGATATCGGACCCGGCCAGCGTCTCGATGCGAATGAGCCATGCCACGTACCCGCCGGTCCTGGACCGCCGGCCCTGGATCACTTCGTAGCCTGTGATGGTCACGTTCTTCGCCCACCCCGCCGAGCTGCCTGGCTCGTCCTGGACATTGTCGATGAGCACGATCGGGTCCGGCGGCGCCTTCGTGGGCACCTGCACATTGGATTCCGGATCAGCAGTGGCCATTGCTGCTTCGCCAGCGCCGTTAGTACACCTGGGCACTGGGGGCTCTGCCTCCGGCGGCTGGGCGCTGCCCAGACCCGTGGCTCCGCTTCGCGGAGAGCGAGGAGCGTGGGAGCCGGGAAACACCCAGCCCTCCGCGAAGCGGAGCTACGGGTCTGGGCAGCGCCCAGCCGCCGGAGGCACAGCCGGGGGTACACACCTACTGGGAAATACAGACTCTGGGATCAGGGCCGTTCATGACAGTTGCGATGGAGAGTGGAGAAGCGGAGATGGAGGAGCAAGGCTGGAGGGGGAGGGGGGGATATGCGCGTATGCGCCGATAGTGGCGATTACCCGGGGTGGAAAGGAAGAGTGGAAAATAGAATGAATGGTCAGCGAGTGAGCGAGTGAGTGAGTTCGAGATTCTGGACCAGTTGTTGACGGAGTTGTGAATTGAGTCGAGAGTTGTGATAGACGAGTTCCGAATCGAAATGCTGAAATCAGTGGTCAGGCTGAAGAGCGCGTGCGGTGGACGACTGGTGAGGTTGAATCCAGTCCAGATCCAAGGCTCGAGATGGTTTCTTTCCGAGGGACGTAAGAACGGGAGCGGCAAAGCAGGGAAACCAGGATCCAAACCACCTCTGTTTGAATTCTATATAGACACGAAAAAAAAGGCAGGCAATGGTAATAAGGATAATAAGGATAAGGACAAGAAGAAACCGGGACCTGGAGGAGGAGGAGGGTCGCCTCAGGACTGGAGAAATGTGGCCATGGCTGTGGGTGGCACGGTGCTGACGGGGATCTTTGTGTTCAATCTATTTGGCTCAGCATTGAATGGAAAGAGTATGTCTTGGGAAGAGTTCCGATCCAATTACTTAGATCGAGGATTGGTATCGAGGATTTACCTGGTCAATAAAACAAAAGCTCGAGCAGTACTGAATACAGGCGAGGTCGTCAACTTCTCAGTTGGATCTGCCGAGATCTTTGATCGAAAGTTGGATGCAGCTCAGGATCAGCTGGGAATCTCGCTGGATGAGCGCATCCCAGTAGCGTATATCCATGAAACAAACTATACAAACGCTTTATTAGCAGTATTGCCCACAGTGATTCTCATTGGTGGGATTTACTATTTAACCAAGAAATCTCTATCAGGCGGTGGAGCTGGAGGAGGCATTTTTAATGTTGGTAAAAGTACTGCCAAGCGATTCAACCAAGAATCCGATGTCAAGGTGAAATTTGCCGACGTGGCTGGAGCCGACGAGGCCAAGGAAGAGATTATGGAGTTTGTCAGTTTCTTAAAGGAACCTGCAAAATACGAGAAATTGGGCGCCAAAATCCCTCGTGGCGCCATTCTTTCCGGACCTCCTGGTACCGGTAAAACTCTTCTTGCTAAAGCCACTGCTGGAGAGGCCGGAGTACCTTTTTTCTCTGTGTCGGGCTCTGAATTCGTGGAAATGTTTGTTGGTGTAGGTGCTAGTAGAGTACGAGACTTGTTTGCAACCGCTCGTAAAGAGGCTCCTAGTATTGTATTTATTGACGAAATCGACGCCATTGGTCGAGCCAGAAGTCAAGGAGGCTCGTTTGGTGGTGGTCATGACGAGCGAGAAGCTACTTTAAATCAAATCCTTGTAGAAATGGATGGGTTTGCTTCCGATGATCATGTAGTTGTTCTAGCTGGTACCAATCGCCCCGATATCCTCGATAAAGCATTACTAAGACCTGGACGGTTTGACCGTCATGTGGTGGTCGACCGTCCCGACGTATCTGGCCGCAAAAGTATCTATCTTGTTTACCTGAAAAAAGTCAAGACTGAGCTGGATTTGGATATTCTGGCTGGCCGCTTGGCTACCTTGACTCCTGGGTTTGCTGGCGCAGATATCGCAAACTGTGTCAACGAATCGGCTTTAATTGCTGCTCGTAAAGATAAACATACAATCGACCTCGTGGACTTTGAGCAGGCCATTGAGCGAATCTCACATGGTTTGGAGAAAAAGTCAAAGATCCTATCTCCTGACGAGCGCCGTTCAATTGCTTATCATGAAGCTGGTCATGCCATTTGTGGCTGGTTCTTGGAACACACGGATCCTTTTCTTAAAGTGACGATTGTTCCTCGTGGACAAGCTCTTGGCTATGCCAAATATCTGCCCAACGATGTGCCTTTGCCCAACAATCTCGAGCTCTCGGACCGTATGGTCATGGCTCTAGGCGGCCGCGTGTCGGAAGAGCTACATTTCGACTCCACCTCGTCGGGCGCCTCGTCCGATTTCCAAAAGGTCACCGAGATCGCCACAAACATGGTCATGACCTGGGGTATGTCCAAGAAAGTGGGCTGGCTCAACTTTGAGCAGGACGGTGAGTATTACACTAAGCCGTTTTCTGACGAGACCGCCAAGATCATAGACGAAGAGGTCCGCCGCATCGTCAATGAAGCATATGAGCGCTGCAAAACCCTGCTCATGGCCAAAAAATCACAGATCGGCCTCGTCGCCGAAGAGCTGCTTGCCAAAGAGGTCCTCAACCGCGACGACATGATCCGTCTGCTCGGCAAACGCCCCTTCGACGAGTCCTCCAACATGGAAATGAAGTACCTAGACGACGACCCTACTATCGCCCCCAGACCCATCTAGTCGTTCCGAAACCACCATCTCTATCCTCTTGTACATAAGACTTACTGTCCGTTATGCTCTGTCCCTGGGGTGCCTCCGGCGGCCGGGCGCTGCCCGGACCCGTTGCGCTCGCGATGCGAGCGTGTTGGGCATGCCCTGTCTTCGTCATGAGTCCCCTCGCGAACCCGAACCGATGCCTATCAGACGAGCGGTCACTTTTATTACATTATTACCTGATTACTGATTACTTGTAAACAGTTGGAACCGCCCAGACGCCGGAGGCTGGACCCTGCGTCCCCCCGACTCACCGCACCAGCCGTGCACACCCCTTTTTAATCATAAAAAAAAGTCACTTAGGGGGGTGTAAAACAATGTTCCCGGCCAGATCTCGGCAAACTAACAAGTCCATAGACAACTTGGAGTACGCTTTCTGGACTAAAAATGCAATAATATTCATATGTTCTCTAGCAATATTACCCTCAAAATAGCCCCTGAATTTTACCCTACCCCGTTAGTAGCGTACCTGAGTATGCAGGGGCGCTGCCAGCCGCACATCTATTGACATTGATAGATAGATAGATAGATAATCAATTAACGTCTCTGTCTTATTACAAAATACAAAGGAAGACGGATTCAGCATGTGCACCAGATAAGGGCTTGTCAGCTTTTTAAACTTGTTATTACAGGGTTCGTGTTGGACTCAACATGTTTGGGCCGGGTCGGATTGCCACTTTTTAAAAGTGTCCTAGGGAAACCAGTTCTCTCACGATATTATGGGGAAAACCTATGACGACCGCTCACTGGGTGAGAAGCGGCCGGAGAAGCGGCCTTCTTGGTGTCAAGAAGGATCTTAAGATCAAGTTATGAGGATATCGAGCTAAGCACAGAGCGTGCAGCCCGACGGAGAGGGCAGTGAACCAGGATATGTTTCACCGTTTCTAGCGCACCACAATTGCAGTGGTGTTGAGCTTCTGGAAGTACGGTCCTATCGCACCTGCTCCAGCCTGGAATTGAACTAGTCGACTCAGGATATGGCGTGGGCTTTTGTTAAGGAATTCGCATAATGGGTTCTTTTGGAGAGATGGGTAAAGGTCTGAGCCAACTAATGACTTGGTTACAGTCCAACTACGTTGGGCAGCTTGCTTAGAATGACCAAGCTAGCCCGAAACGGGGCGTCATTTTCTAGATGACGTTCATTGTTAAAGGACATTGCTCCTAAACTAGAAGCTGCTTGAGACAGTGCGGTAGTTCTCACCAACTGTGGAGTCTGACCCGACACGATTCTTGGATCCGCTTGATATACTTGGTACGGTGGCTGCTGCTGTTGCTGCTGCTGCTGTTGTTGTTTAAGCTGATATGATACTGAACGATATCCAAAAGGCTTACGAATGTTTGGATCCTGGACCATGGCGTAACCACCAGTAGACGCGTGAGCCGGATGCCAACCAGAAACTGAAGACGTACTGCCAGCAGCACCAGTCGACTCTCCACCTGGTCCTTGATTAATGTTGTAATTAGGTCCATGAACGGGATCATAATACGGCGCAGCATTGGGTTCTTCGTTGAGAATAGTGACCAACAACAGCACCAACAGCACCACCAGCACCACCAGCTACTGTTTGGTCACATTTTGTCTCTTCCAGGGTGGTTTCCGTCGCCAGAACACATGAGTGCGGATGCCTTCCAGTTCATCCACCTGTGTCTGAAGTTGCACCATGAAGGCCCCTTACTATTCGTACTCCAGAATATTTCTGGACTTTGATCAATCGCTGCGATACTGGGAGTATATGAGCTTCCCGATGCATAGCATCTATGGGAGTACCTCGGAATGCTCCTGGTATCTTTTGTAGGCCACGATTCTGTATCCTTTGGAGCTGTTCGGCGAAACTCTTGGGTAGGCGGGGATTCCAGATGTAATTGGCATATTCTACAACGGACCGCACGCAAGCTTCGTACAGGGGTTTCATGGACATACCACTCACCCCTTTCACCAGACCTCGCAATCGGCCTACTTCTCCCAAGAGCTGTTTTAGTCGTCTACATACCACTTCTTAGTGCGGTTTAAACGTTAGTCCCTTGTCAAAAATGACACCCAGTAGCTTAATTGTGTCACTCGGGCTCCGGCTCTTGTCTCCCACAGGTAGCGCAAGCCGAAAGCTGCGCTTAGGTATGCGAGAGGTTTTTCTGACATGGAGGTATCCTAGCTTATCGCCATAATCTATGGCAGAGTAGTGTTCCTCAGACTGATGGCACCTCTCTAGGGTGCGACTTTGCTTTGTTGCATTTTCCCGTTTGTTACTGCTCGAAAGGTAAATGGTCACGTCATCAATAAACCCGAGCACCTTTGCGCCTTGTTCTTTGATAAGCTTGTACATGGGGGTAGTACAAAGCAAGAACAGGAGAGGTGAGAAAGGAGACGCTTGAGGGATTCCTGTCTGTGCCGGCTCCATCTTAGTCTTTTTACAGTCGACTATCAGACTAGCTCGTCTTTTCTAAAGGAAGTTGTAAACCCAACGGCACACGGCATTTGGTAACTCCATCTTTTGCAAGATCTCAATAAGGGTGCCCCGATGAACGTTATCAAAGGCTCCTTTGATATCAATTGCCAATATAGACGTGGTATGCCCTAATACGGTTGCCTTGTCGATATCATTTACCAACGTCATGATAGCGTCCGTTGTAGAATAACCCTGCCGACCGCCAAATTGCTCTGACGGAAGATGAGGGTGTGCAAGAGCAGCTAGACTCGACGCTGTTGGATGATTTTTTCCAACACTTTGCCCAACGTATTGAGTAAAGTGATTGGCCGATAGGAGCGTACTAGGGTAGCATCTCTATTGGGTTTCGGTCTGACTATATAGACGTTGATTTCCTACTTTAATAGCTAGTATTATGCTATTGTATCGAGTCGCTTTGCGAATATGGAGATCTCTACTCAGGAGACACACACCTCAAAAGGCCAGAACACTTGAAGGCAATGACAAATAGTTAAAACATGTCATAGTTTACGATATGATGGAAGAGGGTATCAGCCAGGTCGTAGGGCCACTGACCAGTCTCCCATCAAAGTCCCGGCCTCCACGAAGTGGAGCAACGGGTCTGGGCAGAGCCCAGCCGCCGGAGGCAGATCCCCAGCGGAAGTGGGTCTTCACATAGAAGAGACCTCTGGAGAATGTGAGGCTCATAACAATGAGCGCCGTACTGTATGCGGCGCGTTCTGAAATCCCCGATCTTTTCTGCTCCTCTCGCTCTACTCCGAGCGTCGTCTCCCTCCTCACAAGTCCCAGCCCTCCACGAAGTGGAGCAACGGGTCTGGGCAGCGCCCAGCCGCCGGAGGCAAGGCCCCCGTCCCCAGGCAGGGCCCAGGGGGAGAGTATGCAGGGACTGGTCCCGATCGACCGAGGTCCGCAGCGAGAGTGGATCGGCGGGCAAAGCCGTGAGCATGTTTCAAATGGAGGGCCGGGATTGTCCGATGGTGATTGAGGAGAATGCAGCAGCGGTACCGGCTTGGTGGGTCCTACCCGATTCTGGGGCCCGGTAGAGGGGAATAGCCAGAGGTGACGTGAGTGCCACAGTGGCTCTCTGTTTAATTGACCCTTCCTCCCTCCCTTCCTTTCTCCCCCTGGACCAATACAAGCGTGCCGGTCCTAATGGGCCCTCCTGGCCGTCAAGCGCAAGCGCCTGTGCCTGTGCCTGTGCCTGTGCCTTTGCGCCCGCATGTGCACTTTGACTCATGGGAGATCCCGGCCGGGACTATTGAAACTCAGTCACTCGCTCGCTGCTCGTCGAGGGGGGCCGCCCTGTGGCCTCCGGCGGCTGGGCGCTGCCCAGACCCGTTGCTCCGCTTCGCGGAGGGCGTGCTCAGGGGTCAATTGCGTGGGCCGGTCCCCCCCCTGCTCCCAGCCCTCCACGAAGTGGAGCAACGGGTCTGGGCAGAGCCCAGCCGCCGGAGGCAGACCCCCAAGCACCGGGCGAGCCAGGCGCACGGCACACCGCGAGGGATCCAACCCTAGCCGGATATATAAAAAGACGAGAGGCTACCCCTCTCTCTCTCGGAGATTGCATTTTTGATAATTTGTGTTTGACGTTGGAGATACAAGTCGAATATAGAAACGTTTGAAGAAGAAAGAAAATGCTATCTCGAACTGGAGCTATGCGACCGGCGGTCGCACGATTGGTTGGTGGACGTGCGAGTGCGGGCGTCGTGCTTGGAATGAGCGCTCGTTTGCAGTCCACTTGGGCTCATGTCCAACAGGGACCTCCAGATGCGATTCTGGGAATCACGGAAGCGTTTAAAAAAGACCAGTTTGACCAGAAAATCAATCTGGGAGTAGGCGCGTACCGCGACGACAAGGGCAAGCCGTATGTTCTGCCATCTGTTCTGGCGGCCGAACAGGCAATTGTTCAAAGAGCTTTGGATAAGGAGTACGCTGGAATCACTGGTATTCCTGTGTTCACGGCTGCAGCCGCCGAACTGGCGTATGGAGAATCGTCGGCTCCTCTTTTGGAAAACCGAATTGCCATTTCCCAGACCATCTCCGGCACCGGAGCTCTAAGATTAGGTGCTGCGTTTTTGGAACGGTTCTTGCCTTCCAAAGAAATCTTTCTTCCTAGTCCTTCTTGGGCCAACCATGCGGCCGTATTCAAGGACGCTGGTATGGTACCTAAACAGTACAAATATTATAACAAGGAGACCATTTCCCTCGACTTTGAAGGACTTGTATCTGATCTCGAATCCATTCCTCAAGGTAGTGCAGTGCTTCTTCATGCTTGTGCTCATAACCCTACAGGTGTAGACCCAACTCCTGAGCAATGGAGAAAGCTTTCTGAAATCTTCAAGCACAGAAAACTGTTCCCATTCTTCGATATGGCATACCAAGGATTTGCGTCGGGTGACATTGCTAAAGATGCTTATGGTGTACGATACTTTGTAGACCAAGGCCACCAGATTGCTCTGTGCCAATCATTTGCTAAAAATATGGGTCTTTATGGTGAGCGTGTGGGAGCGTTTTCTCTCGTGACGGAATCTCCTGAAGAAAAGGCCCGTGTGGACTCACAGCTCAAGATCATCATCCGTCCCATCTACTCGAACCCTCCTATCCACGGAGCCCGAATTGCTGCCGAGATCCTCACCACCCCTGCTCTCAAGGCTCAATGGCTTCAAGAAGTCAAGGATATGGCCGACCGTATGATCTCCATGCGCCATCTCCTGAAAAAACACCTCGAGGAGCTCGGTTCCAAGAAAGACTGGTCCCACGTCACCTCCCAGATCGGCATGTTCTGCTACACTGGGCTCTCGGGCGAACAGGTCGACCGTCTGGCCAAAGAGTTCTCCGTCTACGGCACCCGCGACGGCCGCATCTCCATCTCTGGAATCACCTCTGGCAATGTAAAGCGTCTGGCTGAAGCCATCCACGCCGTCTCGAAATAGATAGACCTCGCTTTCCGCCCATGTGTGCCCCTGGTCTGCCTCCGGCGGCTGGGCGCTGCCCAGACCCGTGGCTCCGCTTCGCGGAGTGCTGGGAACTGGGGGCCCAGCGAATCCAAGCCCTCCGCGAAGCGGAGCCACGGGTCTGGGCAGAGCCCAGAAAGATCCCTATATCCGCCACACCCTTACCCACCAGGAAAATTACCCATGAGCTCTTCTTCTTTGAGTTCTCATGTTGGTAAGATAATAAAAATACTACTGGAACTACTACTGCTAGTATTGTGAGTCACGAGGCCAATTCTGCTTGTAGTGATTACGAGGTGAACTGAAAATTTTAGAGGTTGGTTAGTGGACGTGCGTAGGATTCTAGATCGCGCAAGAGAAGACACAGTTTGGTTGTGTGTGGAGTTTTTTTTTTAGCATACAGCATCAGCAGCATATATATACACACATCTATTGATCCATTTAGTAAGCCATGCTTAGCAGATTTCTACGACCTACTGGGTCTACTTTAAGAGCTGCTGGCACTTTGGCAGGCCCCTCGAATGCATTCCACGCGTTGTCATCGGCATCTGGCGATACTGTGATGACCTGTAACAAGTCCAAACGAAGAAGCAGTAGCAGCAGCAGCAAATCGGTCGGTGCCAAAAACAACAACAACCCTGACAAGAACTCTTCAAAAGGTGCCAACAAAAGAAACAAAGGTACAGGTTCCTCGTCAGCGTCGTCAGGTGAAGAAAACAGCGCTGTGTCGTCGTCGTCTTTCCCATTCTCAAACCTTTCTGAGAAACATTTCCAGCAATGGTCAGACGAGATCCGCGAATCAGAACTCCCTGTGCAGGCCTTTTTCGCTAGACACCGTCCTCTCCTTGTAATGGATCCCACGGACGCCAAGTCCAATGCTGCGCGCCAGTTCGATGATGAGTCACGATACGTTCCTGTATGGACTCCTCGTTCCAATCTGTTTGAAGTCCAACAATCCAATGGAGGGCATTTTGGTGACAATAGTAGCGTCGGCGGCGTGTCGTCACTGATCCCTGCGAAAGTAGCCAGAAATCTCGGCCCTTTTAACGTCGATCATGTCCATGATCCGTTGACTCGCTCGTTATCTGGTCTGTCGCTCCGATCAAAACCATCTCCCAACAAGGTCACCGGATGCACGGTTCTCAATCTCAAAGATGCCGATAATGACAGCTCTGAAACCACCACGGTCATTTTCGCTCGCACCACCAATGACGACTCGCCTCTCCAGACTATCATCTCTTTCCTCAATAACAACGCCCCCGAGTCTTACTCGTCCTCGTCGGCAGAAATCTCCGCCTCGTCTTTGGCCAATTTCGGCCTCTCGGGTGGAATGCTCGACTTGTCTGATTCCGCCTTCTCTTCGGATATCACCGCCACCTCGGTCAAGAGAAAGCGAAAGCTCAAAATGAACCGCCACAAATACAAAAAGCGAATCAAAGCCCAGCGAAGTCTGAGAAAGCGTCTGGGCAAGTAGCTCTTTTCCCTTATTTCTGTACATAATAAACTTGCTGTCGCTATGTCTTTGGGTCTGGCCTGGTTACCGCCTCCGGCGGCTGGGCTCTGCCCAGACCCGTGGCTCCGCTTCGCGGAGGGCTGGGTTCGAGCACTGGCCATGATGCTTTGTTGTTGCCGTTGTGGTTATGCTGAAGAGCCTAACGGTTTATTTGCTGTTATGAAAGCATTTTATGGTAGACAGATAACACTTTATTAGAATTGTTAGTGATCTTACAATCTCAATCAAGACGGTAAAAGGTCTGCAAAGTGTCTTTGCTAATTGGTAGCATTAGTAGATGGAGGTCATTTTGTGAGCTCTACTCCGTCTTGTAATGCTGGGACAACTTGGAGTACTTGCTCCAACCCTAAAGCTTCTTTTGATACTAGTGCTGCTTCCACTTTTGACCCAAGACACGGGCCACTTCTCCTGTTTACTATTAAACAATACTGTCAAATATTCATGCATGCGCACTCTAAACAAAAACTGTTTGAGAATTCCCACAGTTGTCTGTAACCTTAATCCAGTAGCTCTTATTGAAAGCGTGAAGAATCCAAACCCCTGTATCCCAAACATTTACGACACAAATTCATCGCGTTTGTTGATACTGACCTGCAGCTAAGCTGCAATTCTCAACGGCCTGCACATAAGGTTGCCGATCATATCCTCAACCAGCTATATTACTGCAGGCTGGACGCAGGGTCCGAGATGACTTCTTGGCTTTGCCTCCGGCGGCTGGGCGCTGCCCAGACCCGTGGCTCCGCTTCGCGGAGAGCGTGGTGCAGGGGCTTTGTTGAGTGTGCGATTGCTTGTGGGTTGGCTGCGAAAGAAGAATGGTGGCCAACTATATGCTCCTGACTGAGATACTGAAATAGCCGGTTCGCCTTATTTGTATCTTGCAAAAATCCTACACTCTGCTTGTGAGCTGTGTCAGGGAGGCTGGATTATTGTTAGAGCAGCTCACTCTGTGCCATGGGATGATGAATGGACCCATTCGAGGTGGTTTAACTACACAATCCTTAATAGAGGTGTATATATTACCATGTTGTTCTGCAACTGTTTGACTGCTCTCATAACTTCGTCTTGACAGCATAAGTTGGCGTCTACGAAATCGTGGCAGGCAATCGACGAATCAAGAGTTACAGGGTCAGTGAACGACACTAGTCAATGTACAAAATCATCCCTCACTGGCCTTCACTCGTGTATCCATCATATCGATCCACCAGCGAATCCCAGCACCTCCGCGAAGCGGAGCCACGGGTCTGGGCAGCGCCCAGCCGCCGGAGGCAGCACCCAAGGAGTTTATTTAATTTTTTTTATTAAATTATTTCAAAAACATAAAGTGTCGTGAAACTTTTTTGCTTAAGCGGAGCCGGAACCGAGGACAATGGCGTCGTACTTCTGCTTGAACCACTTGATGGAGTCCTCCTTGGAGATCTTGTGGTGCTTGCCAATAGGAGCCTGAGCTCTCTTTCTACGGGCAACACGGAAACCAGGACGGCCAACGACAACGTAGAAGTCCATACCGTAGATACCAATAGAAGGATCGTATTTGATGCCCAAGTCAATGTGTTCGTTAATACCGAAACCAAAGTTACCAGTTTCAGAGAAGTTCTTGGCTTTGAGTTCGTATTCCTTGACCTTGAGACCTCTCTCGAGAATCTCCTCGGCCTTGGGGCCTCGGACAGTGACGTGAACAGAGATCTTTTCGTTTCTTCTGATACCGAAGGTTCTCACGGTGTAACGAGCTTTGGAGTAGACTGGGGTCTGACCAGAGAGCTGTTCAAGCACCTTGGCAGCACGGGTCAGTCTATCACCGGATTCACCAACACAGATGTTGAGAACGAGTTTCTCAATCTTGAGATTGCGCATGGGGTTGGCACTCTTGTCGGTCTGCAAGACAGTTAGTAAAGAAGTGATTGGAGGAGTTGGATTAGAGTTGTATCGTTAAATGTGGCACTGTCGGTATGTCGGCACTGTTGGCACTGTCGGGTTGTATATAATGTTGATTCATGGTCTATACGATTATTCATTGTAAAGTAGACTGTTGTTGTCATCGTCATCGTCGTCGTCGTCGTCCTCACCGTCGCCTCATCGCCTCATCACCGTTCACACTCTTCACACTATTCAATCATTACCACCTCCTACTCCAATCTTATTAACCTACCATTTTTGCTGTGTTGTGTCGTATGTCGTTCAACCAAATAGATTCGCAAGGAACTACGTCGAGATAATCTATCCTAGCCACTGGTGAAGATGCACCTCTAATTTGTGTGAGTGGGTCAAGTAGCAGTCACATTGCGGGCGAGTTCACCTTATAAGAGATCGATATATTTCCTATTTGGGAATATTTTTCACCCAAGACAGACAGGCAGCCGTGTGCTCACGTGATGCGCCTGTCCTACTTCCTTGAGCACGGCTGTGCATGCCCCCCTCCCCCCCCCCTATGCAGGGTCCTCGAACCTCTAACATTAAAAATAGTCTACTATTATCTGAAAATATACACAAACTACTTACTAGCCTCCTTGTTGGTGTGCTGGGCCTTGATGAACTCGTCCTTAAACGCATTGGCATTGTCGCTGTTGGCGAATCGGATGGCCAAGGTCTGGGCTTCGGGCTCGCCCTCGCTGACGTCCGAAGTCACGTTGTACACCCAGCTTCTATCGCTGCCCACGTTTGGCGACAGCTTGTATTCAGGATGAAGGTAGTGGTTGGCACAGATCTTGAGTGTCTTGTCCCGGCGCATCACGAGACGCACCTTGTTGGACTCCTTGTGTTTCAAGAATCGCACGTCGCCAGTGCCTCGCTCCTTCCACTCCTTTGTGTCCTTATCGAAACGGAACAGCTTGGCGCGACTGGTAGGCGTGTTAGTCGGGGGCTGGGGGAGCTGGGGGGGTTGTGCCTCCGGCGGCTGGGCGCTGCCCAGACCCGTTTGCTCCGCTTCGCGGAGACAGCTTGGAGTTTGGACGTTCTCCGCGAAGCGGAGCAAACGGGTCTGGGCAGCGCCCAGCCCCGCCGGAGGCGACAGGGCGGCCCCAGGCACACGGTACTCACATCTTATAAATAACCTCCTCCTCCTCTTCGTTGGTCTTGACCTCGATCTTCTCCATCTTGACGACGGGCTCGAAGTGCACGTCAGGCGACTCCGGGGCCTCGTCGTCGTCGCCAGCGTCCTTCTTGGGCTCGTCGTCGTCGGCCTTTTTGGCCGAGTCGCTGGCGGGTTTGGCGCCTCCGAACATGGAGAAGACGTTGCTGGTGCCGGTGGTCGTAGGTTTGAACGAGGATCCGAAGATGGACGGGGTGGTGGTGGTGGTGGTGGTGGAAGTGGAAGAGTCGTTCTTTTGGTCGTCCTTATCGGCTGGAGCCGCGGTCGCAGCAACAACGGGCTCAGTGACTTGCTCGATCTTTGCCTCAACTGTCTTTTTGATCTCCTCGGCCATTTTGTTGGTACGGTTTGTAGTTCAGGTTGCGAATCTTGGACGAGAAAAAACGCACTCAAACCTCTACCCCTTAGGCAGCAGGTATAGTGGGGCCTGTTGCCTCTGGCCCTAGCCCTGCCGCCGCGGGGTCGAAGGGAACAGATGAGATCAGATCAGGATCATGGAAGTGAATAAAGGTTAGTGAACAGTTTAATTGTGGTGAGTGGTGGGTGGTGGGTGGTGGATGGTGAGTGGTGAGTGGTGGATGGTGGGCGGTGAGTGGTGAGTAGTGAGTGGTGGGTGGTGGTTTATGAATGTGATTCAGCTGGCAACTGGGTCTGATAGTGGTGTATATAACTTGCATATACTATTTAGGTAGTATAATAACAGACTTATAACTGGTAAACTATGGAATATAATTAAATATTACAGGCAGAGTTTGTATGATTGGTGCTGAGTAGGTAGTAAAGACCCACCAGACTGTTTGTTAGACGTATGAGCTCAATTGATACTTGAGTGTGGTGGTGGTCTTAGATCAGGGGTAGATATCGTGGAGGTGATGGTGGAGGTGGTGGAGGAGGTGGTAAGAATCAAGTCACAATCAAGTCACAATCAAGTCATAATCAAGTCATAATTACAGCCACTTAAAGCCCGGTCCAGGTTAATCACAATCACATATGACCATCGCCCAGCCGTGGTAGCTACTTAGTGATTCACAGTTATAGACATAAACCGTACTTGGTACTTGCGTACTTGGGTACTTTGTAGTTGTACGTTACATATCACACTAACGTACTCTCTCAACAATTGTCTGATCCAGGAGCAGTTATCTATTACCAATAAATACAATACTACATCCTAACTACACTTAATTGATAGCAAAGACAAAAAAACCAACTCTTTCTACTCCAGTGAAGATCATATCCTTGTTACCCGGCTTAAGCTATCTCGCTTATCCATCATAGAATCCATCCACCAATATCATCCACCAACAGTATCATTCATCAATATCATCCATCTATAGTATCATCCATCCACCATATACCACAATGGATTCTATTTCGCGTAAATTTTCTCGCAACAATGGCCTGGAAACTTCAACAGTTGAAACTGGCAAAGAGTTCAATTCAGCTGCTCACACTCTTGCTCCATCCATAGCTGCTCCTCCAATCTCACAGGTAAGTGGCCGCCACGCCACAGTGGTTTCAGGTTGTTTTTTTTACTAACTCCAATCATTAGCCTGCTGCGTTTCTTCGTGCTCATACAGATGATGCTACAAATCCCGATTGTAAAATCAAAATTGCTCATGGTACCACGACTCTTGCATTTCGGTTCCAAGGAGGCATTGTAGTGGCGGTGGATTCAAGAGCTACTGCTGGTAATTGGATCGCCTCTCAGACAGTTAAAAAAGTCATTGAAATCAACCCGTTTTTATTAGGAACCATGGCTGGTGGTGCTGCCGATTGTCAATTTTGGGAGGCTTGGCTAAATACTCAATGCCGATTACACGAACTGAGAAACAAAGAACGGATCAGTGTGGCCGCTGCGTCCAAGATCCTCGCTAATCTCACCTACAGCTATAAAGGAGCAGGCTTATCCATGGGTACCATGATCTGTGGATATACCAAACGAGAAGGACCGGCGATTTTCTATGTCGATAGTGATGGCGAAAGATTACAAGGTGATTTGTTTTGTGTAGGATCAGGTCAAACTTTTGCTTATGGAGTTCTTGACACAAACTATAAATGGGATCTCACGGTTGAAGAAGCTCTTAGTCTAGGTAAGAGAAGTATTTTAGCTGCTACTCATAGAGATGCTTATAGTGGTGGTTCCGTCAATCTGTACCACGTTACTGAGAATGGATGGGTTTATCATGGAAATTATGATGTAGGCACTGAACTATGGGCAGCCAAAGAACGTGAACAATCTTTCAATGCCATTGTTACCAGTTTAGCGTAAATAATAATAATAATAATAATAAAATAATTACAGGTTGTACATCACTAATACAAACAATATAGGTCGTAAATTCGTATCACTATAGGAAGATGGAAAAGAAAAAAAAAAAAGTTAAAATGTCAACCACTTTTGGATGCCTTGACGGTCGTATCATCTAAAGTTTCTATTGATTCATCAGCTGGTCGTTTGGTAGTTGGAGCCGCTTGTGACGTAACAGGAGCTCCTGCTGTCGTCACATTGAGCTTACTAGCATGTGCTCGCAATTGTTCGAGTGCCGCTTTCATACTTGCGGATGGATTGCTGATTTTGCTAGCTTGTGCGAGAAGCTGGGCGATTGTTGCAGCCGAGGGTGTTGGTTTAGTTGATTTGGTGGTAGTAGTGGTAGTGGTAGGAGTGGTGGTAGTGGTAGGAGCGGTGGTAGTGGTAGGAGCGGTGGTAGTGGTAGGAGCGGTGGTAGTGGTAGGAACGGTGGCAGTGGTAGGAACGGCGGCAGTGGTAGGAACGGCGGTAGTGGTGGTAGTGGTAGGAGCCGTAACTGGTACAGTAGGTGTGATACTGGTGGATGCGGTCCCTGGAGGGGCTTCATTTCCAGACCCGGCTCCAGCTCCGTTGGTAATGACATTACTGGGAGCGGTAGGTGTATGAGATGTTGGAGTTGGAGCTGTAGTCGGAGTAGGAGTTGTTATTGGAGTTGTTATTGGAGCCGGAGCAGAAGCTGAGGCAGGAGCAGAACCTGGGGCAGAAGCTGTGGCAGTGGTTTGCACAGAATCGCTTTTGGAAGTGGTCGCATCTGGTTTGCTTCCACTGTCACCACTGTCACTAGCAGACTTCTTCTTAGACATCGTAGCCAGCGCCGTCTGTAGCAGTTGGGTCAACTGAGCAGGATTCTTACCATTCAACAAAGATGAAATACTATTGGCACCACCAGTCTTGACTGCTTGAGCAATAGCAACCGCTAGAGCATTAGTCAACAATTGCGAATTGGCTCCTGTCCCAATACCCATGCTCTGAATCTGGCTTTGAATCTTTTGTTGCAAGACTCCAAGGGCTTTAATAGTATCTGGAGCCAACGCCAATCCAGTCGATTGAACTGCTGCCAACGTACTATTGGGCTTACTACCACCACCACCACCTCCAACCCGTGATTGCCCAGATGCCGGTTGGTAAAATTTAGATGGTTGAACTCGCATTTGTGGTACTGAAGTAGATTGTTTAAGAGATGGATGGTTAGCCACAGAACTTGTACTTTGTTTAGGCGGTTTGGCCATCCGGAAAGTATTCTGACCTGCTGCCAACGACGGCTGGACTAATGGAGGTGTGGTGCTTGTGGGAGTCGACGATCGACTGGCTGCTAGAACCGCTTGGCGTTGCTGTAAATTGGCAGCAAGTTGGGCTTGAATGCTATTCGGTGATGGAGAAACAGAAGATACAGAGCCTGGAGTCGGGCTATACTCTGTATAACTAGTAGGAAGAATTCTTGTGGATCCTGATAATGTAGAAGAAGAAGAGTCGGGTTTGCCAGTGCCTACGCTGTTTAGAGATTCCCTTGTCATTTCAGAGTAATTAGGATGGTAATGAGTACCATCAGTAGTCCTACTGACCTCGATTTCTCTAGCTAATTCAGCAATGGATTTCGGCTTTTTAGGCTGCTGTTGGAGTTGTTGTTGTAATAGTTGCAACTGCTCATCTGCAGTAGCATTGAGAATGTTATTGAGTTCATTCTGTTGCTGTTGTAATTGTAATTGTTGTTGCCGAAGCTGCTGCTGTTGTTGTTGCTGTTGAAGTTGTTGTTGTTGACGGGCAGCCTGTTGAGCAGCCTGAATAGCGGCTGCTTTACTTTTAGCAGCAGCTGCTTTTTTCTTCTGTCTCTCCTTTTCTAGGAAATACTCTTCATCGATACCCCATAACCAGCCCTTGCCTTCCTTTGAAACTTTACGAAATGCTTTATTGGACGATAAATTATGACGAACCGAATTCTGCCATCCATGAGGACAATATTCATAATAAGGAAAGATCTCTTGAATCGCCTTATAAATATCTGACAAAGATAACCCGCTTATTGGAGCTCGGGACCTTAAAGCAGTAGCAATCAAATGAGAATATGAATGTTGAGGTTTTTCACGATGTTCTTCAGGAATCTCTTCAGGTAGGTATTCACGGCGGACTTTTTTCTTGGATTTTGTAGTGGCCCCACCCGCGACCTCTCCTAGAAGATCACCACCACCACCACCAGCCAATAAATTACCTACTGCCGCATCACCAATCACTCCACTAGTAGCCTGGATCAGCTCCTGAGCAAACTGAGGATCGATGTTGGCGTCCAGATTCGCCGCCTCATCAATTGCTTTCAATTGTGCATCGATTTCCGGCGCCGTTTGAGGTGACGACGTCTTACGTATTGGCGAAGCCTTTTCGAGTGTTTCTGATACATCTCTAGATGTGTTTTCGAGACTAAGAGCTTCGGTAGCGTTTGCAGCAGCCTCAATAGTCTCATCAGCAACTCCAACAGCAACAGCGTCAGCTTCTAGTTCGCCCTCGCCGGTTGCCGCTTGATCTCCACCACCTCCAATTACCGAAGGAAGGACAAATGTGAATGGGATCTGGCCAATCTGAACTTTGGTTCTAAATGTGTTAGTCAACATCCACTCAACCCTGTCTCTAATCCAACTTACCCATCACTAAGTGGAACAGTGGATCCTGTTTCTACAAAAACATCGCCAACAAACGCTCCATTGCGGCCTAGAACAGATAACTCGAATCTCTGGGTTCCAAAATTATAAAAGATCTTAGCATGACGTCTTGAAATTGCTTTGGCTGGTCCAAGATGGACATCGACCATTCCTGTCCCATTCTCGGCTCTTCGGCCAAGAATAACCTGTAAAGTCTGTACGTAGAAAGTAAACGATTCGAAATCCAAACGAGCATACGCCGATACTCGAGCCGACTCGTCTACGTCTTGTTCATTATCGGCCAGTGTAGGTAGAGCAACCACAGCCGAGGTTGTGGAAGCACCTCCAGTAGTAATGGCATTTGCAGCTGACAATTCCGACATGGTTTTATTCTCTGATTTCACCAGAGGAGGTCCTGCTGCTGCTGCTGCTCCTGCCTGACCAGCAAAAGTCAGAGGAAATGACGAAGCTGCTACTGGAGACCCACTCAACGAAGATAATGTTCCTCGCGAATCTACTCGTATAGTCGTAGGAGTCTCTGGAGGCATGGACGCGGCTCTTCCTGGTAATATCAGCGTGGAACCTAGGCCATTATTCAAACTCACAGAGGTCCCATTCACAGATTTTTCCAAAGTGGGTCTACGAACCTCAGTTATAGGATCCAATAAACTGGCTATTAAAGATGAAGGCATGATTCGATCGTTTTTTGGAGTCATTAGCAAATCTTTACTATTGCTTCCCAACGTTCCAGCATCATCTCCCTCTGCACCATCACCACCACCCACTGGAGGTGGTAACATTCCAAACGCGTCAGGTCCAAGTTTCACATTATGGTAGCTTTCATGACTCAAACTGATATTCCGCACAGCGTTGGACGACGGATCGTCACGAGGAGAAGATCCCGAGCCATGAGACGCTGTGCTCATATTTTAGGCTACTACCGGGCAATATTTACTAGTAATACTAGATCAAGACTGTCACTTAGAGCCACGGGTCGCGTGATATCATAAAACAAAACACAAACTTGGTTAATCTCTCTCTCTCTATCAACAATGTCCTGCTATCATATAACGCGTATTAAGTCGTTAATTCTGCAAACGGTTTTCTCAAACCTATATATCCTCTTTCTTGACTGGTCGATAGCCACTCACTCAAGGCTGATAGTTTGCACCGAGCCCGCAACACCTGCTTTGCTTGGCAAGGAATAGATCTCTATTTCCGTCTCTACTGCGAGCATGCGAACTTATGTGCATATACGGATTAGATAGATATATTTGTCGAGATTCCCTTCAGCCGTGGCAACAAATATTAGGGTTGAACTCTCACTAGGACGTACCCCTGAACACTTATTATAATTAGGAACTACAACTCTTTCTACTTTCTTTCTTTACTTATTACTTCACTATTCTTATTATACACTCCGTTTCTCTTTCAAGATTACTAACCCCTCTTCCAGATCTTGCAACAATATTTTCATGATTATCAGGCAGCTCTTGTTCTCGAGCCATTCTGTTTGCACAGTTATGCCTCGCACGGCTGCCTGCGACATGCCCCGACCCCCTCGAGGGGTGGACCTCCGGTGGCTGGGCTCCGCCCAGACCTGGTTGCTCGAGCTTCGCTCGAGGGATGGGTGACTCGCGGGGGAGGGAGCGCGCCCCTCGGAGTCTGCCCTCCAGCGCAGCTGGAGCCACGGGTCTGGGCAGCGCCCAGCCGCCGGAGGCAGACCGGGGGCCCCCTCTGGCGAATAAACCTAAATGCGTTTAAGAGTACTTGATCCAGGTTGCCTCAGTAGCGAAGTCTGGTTCCTGGACAATCCATATTCAATGATTCGGAAATCAAACTCACTAGGGTATCCATGCTTATCAATAACGTGTCGGCGACGCTTCTGGGCACTGGAACAGAATCTATCACATCCTTCAACCAGGCATCCATACTATAATAGTTAGTACTTGAGATCAAGGTGGTGGTGGGGTAGATACTTACTATCTTTTCTCCCCTGGCCAATCTAGCACTGGCAAACGAGTCATGACATTCCGTTATATGCAAATCCAAGATGATTTCACTGGGAAACACCTTGTGACATGCGCTACACCTAAAGCTATGAAATCGGTAGTAGTGGCTCTCAAACTCTTGTGTCGAGATGAAGGTCACTGGATCATTCTGACATGACGGTGGTAAACTACAAGTAATTAACTGCTGATCCGATTGTGTACCACTATCCAAAGCAATAGTTTTAAAACTTGACTCGGGCTCTATCACCTTTTCATCGTTTGAACGAGTCCTTTTCATTGAAGTTGCAATTGGAGTTGAAGGTGATGAGATCATATGCTAGCCGTATATATAGATAATATATATGCAGGGTGCGATTAGATAGACATGAGATCAGATGAGATAAGATGGTGAGAAATAAGGATAGAGAGTAATTAGAGAGTAATTAGAGAGTAATTAGAGAATAATTAGATAGTAATTAGATAGTAATTAGAGATAGTCTTTGCGACAAGTCAAATATCAAATGCTCAGTATTTAGGATTCCGTTTCTCAGTTTATAGATGTTGTGTAGATTATTGCTTAACAAATACCGTTTGCTATAATTCACCAAATGTTCTCATTCACTCAAACCAGTCACTCTAACAAATCACTCTAACAAATCACTCTAACAGATCACTCAAACAATTCATCTAATCTACTCTATCTCTATTCGTTCTTCAAAATATCTGATTCATTCAGGGTTCAAGATAGAGGTTAGGGTCTCCGAATGACTGGATCTCTCCATGAAAAGTGAAAAATATGACCAAGACCAATTAACAGACCTCGACAGTTTCAACGTCAACCAAAATGCATACTTCAATTCGAGCCTTTTCACAGGCTCAACTGCCTCTGAAAAGGATTGTGTCACTCGTTTTCACGACTACCACCCATTCTGCCGTCGTCAGACATGCAACAGCCCCAGCAGCAGCTGTCAGATCCTATTCATCCTCGAATCATGTCAAACTAACTCGAGATACATATCCATCTGTTAAAAGAGGAGATTATGCCAAGCTCACAACCAAAGATATTAGCTATTTCAAATCCATTCTACCAGAAAACGGAATAATCCAGGATCATGCCGACTTGGAGATTTTCAACGAGGACTGGATGAGGAAATACCGAGGAACATCGGAATTGGTTTTAAAACCCAAGACCACACAACAAGTGAGTCAAATTTTAAAGTACTGCAATGACCAAAAATTGGCTGTTGTGCCTCAGGGTGGTAATACCGGTCTTGTAGGAGGCTCAGTTCCTGTATTTGATGAAGTGGTGGTTTCCCTATCAAATATGAACCAGATCCAAAGCTTCGATCCAATCACTGGTATTTTGGTTGCTGATGCTGGAGTGATTCTAGAAAATGCCGACAATTATTTACGAGAAAATGGGTTTATTTTCCCCTTGGATCTAGGTGCTAAAGGTTCATGTCATATTGGTGGTAATGTGGCTACTAATGCCGGTGGATTGCGTTTATTGAGATATGGTAGTTTACATGGCTCAGTATTGGGAATTGAAGCGGTTCTTGCTGATGGTACGATTTTCAATGGCCTCAGTAAACTCCGTAAAGATAACACCGGTTATGACTTGAAACAATTGTTTATTGGATCTGAAGGTACTCTAGGTATAATCACAGCTATTTCCATTCTGTGTGCTCCAAAGCCATTGGCTGTCAATGCGGCCTTCTTGGGTCTAAGTTCTTTTGAAAAAGTCCAACAGACTTTTGGTAGAGCCAAATCGGAATTATGTGAAATCCTTTCTGCCTATGAGTGTATGGATGCCAAGTCACAGGATATTGTTGGTAAATATTCAGATCTTGCTCGACCTTTAGAAGAGTCTCATCCATTTTATGTTTTGATTGAAACCAGTGGCTCTAATAAAGAACATGATGATGCCAAATTAGAAAAGTTTTTGGAAGGCTTACTAGAAGATGAGATTATCGCTGACGGTGTAGTTGCTCAGGACGAGACCCAGTTAAAGAATCTCTGGCAGTGGAGGGAATTGATTCCTGAAAAGCTAGGTCGTGGTGGTGTATACAAATACGATGTATCTGTTCCTCTGGCTGATATGTTTGATCTTGTTGATGATGTACAAGCAAGGCTTGAAGAGGCAGGTCTGGTTGGCGATTCAGAAGAGTTTCCTGCTATAGCATCGGTTGGTTACGGTCACATTGGTGACGGCAATCTTCATCTCAACGTTCCTCTAAGAAGATATGATGAGCGTGTAGAAAAAGTTCTTGAGCCATATGTTTATGAATGGGTGTCCAAGGTCAATGGATCCATCTCTGCTGAACATGGTCTAGGATTCGCGAAAAAGAACTACATTCAGTACTCAAAGGATGCTGGAGCTATCGAGCTTATTCGAGGTCTTAAGAAGCTCTACGATCCTAATGCGATTCTAAACCCTTATAAATATGTCTAAATAAACCGGGTACGTATAATATATATCACCGTGAACGTTTTTTCTTTGAAAAAGGTTGTATAAACCCTCCATTAAGGAGAGCCCCTTTTGTACATGTATGAACATGTCTGAATCTATCTGAACCCAGATGTACACCTCCATGCCACCGCGTGACTACGACCATGACGTTTTGAAGCTTCATGGTCTTGAGAAATGTGAGCATATGCTCTCCGGCCGGTGGCTCGCCGTCATTGGCATGTGCTAGTTGTTAGTTATTTTTCTATAGTCTGAACAGCACAACGTAGCTGCTCAACACACCTTCTAAAATGACCTCGCCAGCGGCATTTGCAATTCTCCAAGCTGTTATATTATGACTGGCTTTGCCAATACGTTTATCTTGTTTTAATAGCGCTAAATTTTCACGAGCCTCTTCGTCCGATGTCACAGCTTTGGCTCTTCCAATAAATATAGATTTACGATCATGAACTGTGTCAGACACAGACCAATCATTCTCTAAAACAGGCTCATAGCGACCATACCATTGTCGACTACAAATAGCTTGTCCTAAGCGTAAGCTGGGTCTCGAGAGTCTTGACATGAAGAACAACTTCACGAGGTTCTCATTCGGTGTGGTATTTATAGCCGTACTACTAGTGGAGTTTGGGGATGTGAGATTTATGTACTAAATAGTAATAAATCCATATCAAAGATAAAAGATAGGGGAATGAGATGTAAATACTCATAATGTACATATTTTAGAAACTAATGTCGGATTGTCGACCGTATCAATAACTCGTCTAAAACCGGGTTTGAGCCATGGACAACAAGGCTAAAACCGTTCGGAATGAGATATAATAGTCATAATGTACATATTTTAGAAACTAATGTTGGATTGGCGACCGTATCAATAGCTCGTTTAAAACCGGGTTTGAGCCATGGACGACAAGGCTTAAACCGTTCGGAATGAGATATAAATACAGTCATAATGTACATATTTTAGAAATCAGTTCGGCGACTGTATCGAAAGCTCGTCTAAGACCGGGTTTGAAAGAGCCGTGGTCGATAAGGCCTAAACCGTTTGGAAATGAGAGATAAATAGTCATAATGTACATAATCTAGAAATTAATGTCGGATTGGCGACCGTATCAATAGCTCGTCTAAAACCGGGTTTGAGCCATGGACGACAAGGCTTAAACCGTTCGAGAATGAGATATAAATAGTCATAATGTACATATTTCAGAAATCAATGTCGGATTGGCGACCGTATCAATAGCTCGTCTGGACCGGGTTTGAACCATGGTCGACAAGGCCTAAGTGGCTCCGTTCGGAATGAAATATAAATAGTCATAATGTTCATATTTCAGAAAGCAATGTCGGATTGGCGACCGTATCAATAGCTCGTCTGGACCGGGTTTGAACCATGGTCGACAAGGCCTAAGTGGCTCCGTTCGGAATGAAATATAAATAGTCATAATGTTCATATTTCAGAAAGCAATGTCGGATTGGCGACCGTATCAATAGCTCGTCTGGACCGGGTTTGAACCATGGTCGACAAGGCCTAAGTGGCTCCGTTAGGAATGAAATATAAATAGTCATAATGTACATAATCTAGAAAGCAATGTCGGATTCAGCGACCGTATCAAGAGCTCGTCTAAGAACCGGGTCTGAAAGAGCCATGGACGATAGATAAGGCCTAAACCGCACAGCAATAAGCTCGAAAGCTGGATCAGCCGCCTCAAGCACTTCTCGTACGCGTCGAACCGATGAGCTTATAACCTCTGGGGTGTTTGTTGAAGGAGGGTTCGACCAATGGATAGAAGGCTGCGTTATATACGACTCAAGAGCCTGAATGAGATTATAGTAGGTGGTGAGAATATCTGGGATATACCTTTGAACAGTACCCAGTGTGTCTTCATCGATGGAGAAACAGACGAGATAAGACAACGATATTAACGCATCGTTGCATAGGGCAACGTTCGGGATGAGTGCATTTGTCTGTCGTTTAAGAGTATATCGGAAAGGGGCTCCTGGCCGTGAAGCTAGAAATGATACGACCAGAGATTTGTAGTGAGACATTACACTCTTGACCTCCGATTGGACTGAATTAATTGCCGATATCACTTCTTTTGATCGATGAGCTTCTTTATCCTGTAGATTATCGACAATTCTTGCTCGAAGTGCATTTGATTTCCCATTGGACGTCGACGTCGAGTTCATGTTACGAAAGATGTTTGTATCTCTCTTGACTTTGATTGATGGTGGTGAACTCTCGCCAGATGGTGCTGTTTGTTGATTAGGATCCGTCGAGAGTGTAGGCAATCGAGTAGTGGTTGAAGGAGCGGTAGAAGTAGCGGTAGAAGTAGCGGTAGAAGTAGTAGCTATCCCCGTCGTCCCCGTCGCAGCCTTCAACCTATTAGTTAGCTCCTCGGCTATCTGCTTACATTCCAGATATATTTCTGCCCAGGCAGAAGTGGTGTTTCTAGTGTTTGACAGAACTGCAGCTGTTGATGGTCTTGGTGGTCCAAATTGGCCAATGGGCCTATCAATATCACTATAAATCGATGCTCTTCTTACCCTATCGTTTAGAGATATATAGGCTAGCTCTTGAAAAGCCAGTACTCTTGTCAAAGGACGACTGGTGGACTTCAAACCTGTAATCAACGTACCATTGGGATCGCGACTTTTGGAACTAATAAGAACTCCTCGATGTAAAGGGCCCAGAGACATGTAGATACTGAATCCAACGTTACAAGCCTCCCATAAAAAGAACAAGAAAAACGAACTAAACAGAGTGATAGCAAACAGCTGCAATCCCAAAGGGAATGAAACATAGTCCCCCGACCGATGAAGTTTAAACAAAAAAACCGATCTAACAATGAATAGCGCGCTTCTCCACATGGTACCTCGAAATAACCAATAAATAACTGGAAATACAATACTCGACACTATCGCAAACAAAACAGCTCTCAAAACAACATCTAATGCCTTGGATTTGGCCTTGTAATAAGGGCCTCTGTTACCTGATACACCTCCCACAGGAGAAAACCTCAGATAGTCATAGTCAAATACAATATGAACAATAGAATATCCAACTGTAATAGCTAAACTATACAGGTTGATATACAACCATCTCTCATTTAATCTGGGCAATTCATATGAATTGTTATTAAGTGCTTTAGTGGTGATTCCAACATCTTTCATATTATGCTTAATGAGCCAGAAATATAACAAACTTGATCCTCCATATAGCACCAATGCCTCGAATAGACCCTTTCGTTTTGTGAATCGATTAAACACTTCGAGAAACAAACTAGGACTTTTCGACACTTCAATGTGTAAATTATTCTTCCGTAGCACCAGTACCAAAAACCCAGCTGCTAGCACTGGTATCGATCGAATCGGCAATAACCACCAAATCCACCCAATATTGACAGGAATCCCTATTAACAGTGAAATGCCCCACGATAGAAAAAAGATCGTTTTAAACAGCATTCCAAACCGCACCTGCAGTAGCGCCATCACCATCAAATGATAGTGAGGAGGCTCCTTCCTCTGCGGATTGCTTTGAGGGATTATTCTAGCCACCGACACCATTGAAACTGCCTGTGTTTTGGAGATATTTCAACATGTAAACAAAAATTGTATGATACTCTTTAAAATCAGAAATCTGCCTAACCCTCGACCGCGTCGGTCACGTGCGCCTCTCTATTAAATGATCCGTTATCTATCTGGCCAGAACAGCTTGCGATCCTGGTGAGCTTTTGCTTAATGGATGTATCGAGCGGGCAATTGTTTCTGCCTCCGGCGGCTGGGCGCTGCCCAGACCCGTTGCTCGCTTCGCTCGGGTGAGAGCTAGGGGGGACGGCATCACATGTTGGTGGGCCACAATTGAATGCAAAATACACAGAAATCAGCGATGGGAGACGTGGTTTAGGCTCGATTCTGTGATCATTGGCTATCTTTTATAACAGATCAAAGCTCAAAGTAACAAAAAAAGACAAGAAGATATGAAATATGGGTCTTCTTAATCTCCGATTAGATTGATTGCACGGCTGACGCCGATATCGAGAAACGCAGGGTCAGATAACCAACCCCACCAAGCATTAGATAACTTCCCCTCGAAACCACCGTCAGGAACCATTTCAGTCAGTAAATCCCGTTTCAAATGTCGTCCAGATTCTTCTTTTCACCCTTTTCTATGGGATTCCGAGCATCCACAGTGTCTAAAATTACTGGTGTCGGAATTGGAGGGCTTTCAGTTCGCCAACTCTGGATGAGACCCAATTCTAGGATTGCCAACGACACAGCGGTCGCAGTGGATCCTAATTTCCAGTATAATAATAACTTACGCCATCGTCCGGTTGTTCGAAAAAGTCGCTTTGGAGGCAAACTCAATTACCAACATCTGTCACTTGGAAGCTTCAGTGGACTGTTGGTGGGTTACATTTTCGGCAAAATCAGTAAATTATTGGTGTTTCTAACTGTTACTGGATTGCTGACAGTTCAATTTCTTGAAAGTAGAGGCATTATTGAGACGTCGAATATGCCATTGACTCAGAAACTATATCGATTCGGACGTGATCATCTGCATATCACCGAGTTCATGCTCGACAAGCCATCTTTTAAATTCAGCTTCTTGTCGTCATTTATCATAGCCGCTTGTTATGCTTAATATACTCTATATATATATATATCAAACTGCCTTTATATACAATGGTTCTCGCTGACTATATTGCCGTTGATTGTCTAATCCCTGAGTAACTTCAAACACACTTGTCCACTCATACTCCCCTCGCGACAAGATAACAATCCCAAGATCAATAGTTCGACTTTGGCCTGGTAACAGCTCCAAGACAGGTCGCTGTAAAACACCATTAAAGATGATTTTTTTTTGAATGGCATCGGTTTCCATATGTAATGTTTCATCATAATATCGAAGAGACGGTACAAGTCGTAGAATACCACCAATTGCCACGTTAGTACCATTATGAATAGTACAATGAATGATGCAACTATCATCGTCAACATTTGTTTGCCATGTTAGTTCGTTTATCTGCTCTACTGACAACGAAGTCATTTTCATCGATACCTTGATAGGATCGGTTCGAAGAGTATTGACCATCCATCTAGATAGTCGAATACCTCTTAATTCTACTGCACCGTGCCTATTAGAATTGTCAACTTTCCATTCCCCACCGATTATTTTCAATAAATGCTCCCTGTACCAAAACGTCTCAATCATGAATGACACTTGCTCGCGACTCATATACGGATCGACCACATATTGTTTCTTACTGAGACTAGGAATTGGTTTGTTGGCGAAAAATCCACTCTCATCATTTGGAGCCTCCCACTTGATGGGCAGTAAGAATCTACTAGTACGAGACGGATATATCATTTGAGTGATCTGTGATAACCGACCACCACCATCTCCATCATTACTCCATAAAGAGACTTCAATAGCCTGAGACCAAGCATTTCGCAAATCCAACACAAGAATGAAATACAAACGGTTGGGCTCGAGAGTCTGAACAAGCCCTTCAATTCTTGTCAAAGGATGATCCTCACTTTTATATTCTGCCAATGGGATGATATCACAAGCTGACAATTCAATACTAGCATTGACAGTCACGTTTACTGGAACCGATATTCTTCGAACCCAAGTATAATCGGCTTCATTGGCTCCAGACGCACACCCATAGTCCAGATTAACTATGGCACTTGTTAATCCACGTTTACCAGAAACTTGGAAATCATATTGCTGAGTTTCGTGAGGACCGATATCTGGATTGTTAAGAATGTCTAATGCTCGCCTTTTGTACAGAAAGTATTCACACTCATAGACTTCATTGAGTGGAAGCTCTTTATCGGCCAGAGTGGCCTGTAAAGGTTCAGCGGTTGAATCCACAAACGAGAAATTCACGAGCCTGGCACCTGTCTCAGTCTGATTGCTTAAGCTGATGGAAAATTCCTTCTTTTCTCCTTCTAAAATCATGATCCAAGTCTGTTCAACTGATTGATGGCTCTTTAGTGTTAACAAGGGTTGTGATGGGATAACTGAATACTTTAGTTCACGAATGGTATTTCTACTGTCTTTATCGGAATTGGTTCGATTTCGACCAGAATGAATCCCATGCATTTTTAATTTAACCTCTAATCGAGGTAAACCCTGATCCGATAACAGATAGTCCTGTGCCTCACAACCCGAAACTTGGATTCTGCACCCGGTCAAAACAAGTTCTCCTGGTGTCTGAGGGGATGTCACAATGAACAAATCATGAACAGAAGATCCGGCGATGAAAACATTCGTTACCAAGGCATGTTTCAGCTCGACATTTCTCGTCAATAGAGATATCTCATTGATGTGAACTTCAAATTTGAAGGGGTTTTGGATTTTGAGCGACACTTCTACCCTCTCTTTCTGAATCAACACTTTCTCCGACGCCTCTTTGATCTTTGAGTAAGGGTTGTAAAGAAATACATTTTCACCAGAACCTCCTATTCCAGGAGCTGATAATGTATCGGACTTTTTTAACCCTTTTTTCACGAATCGCGTTGGCATCACTGTAGTGGACGGCAATAACCGAATGTCTCGAAGAATATAAGGATCCCAATAACGGCCAAGAACAGGTCCTCGGTCGCTATTTCTTGACGATTCAATTGCTGCATGAAGACTTGAAAACAGGCGCAGCTGTTCTTCTCTACTTAACGAGTCTGCCATGGTTGAAAATACCAAGCCTATAAAATAAACCACTCCCTGATAATGGCATGTCTTTTCACAGATGGAAATACACGACTTTAAAAATGACACTCGAAGTTCAAGCCATCCACTACCGATTGAGGTTATCTCACCTGCAGCAAACACCTGACAGATATTATCGAGGAACTCGACAATTCCACCGGTTTGGCTTTTATCCAACATCTGGAGAACACCCTGTTCAGCAGCTATTGGGCTATTTATCAACCGAAGAACCATTTCTCTCAAAATAAATGCTCGTTTACGATGTAAACCAATACCTGAATACAAACTTGCCAGACCTGAATACACTCGCACTTGAAGTGCAACAGGTAAATTCGACAGCCCAGTAGAATATATTCTGTTACACCAGCCTGCAATTGTTGCAGCAGACGGACTCTCAGATGTAATGTTAGGCTGTAATGGAGTGCTTCGAACAATGGCAGATAATACTGCTCCGTTCCATCCACCCCCTTGACGAGACATGATAAGCAGTTTTGCAAATCTCAATATAGTTTCGCAATATACAATTTGTGGGATGCTATCTTCGCTCGATGTAGGAGCGCGATTATAAAATCGCAGTACTGCTTCTGCCAAATCAGGCAGAAACTCATTTAACCTTGGCTGTTCGTCACTGCCACCACCACCACCACCACCACCAACTACAGAGGTGAGTGACGGGGCAGCCATCCCTGGACTTCCTTCAGGAGTTGGAGAAGGCGAAGTTGGTGGTGGAGTAGCATTAATTGAACTCGTAGATGCGTTTCGGCTACCATACCCACTGGAAGTGCCATTTGTGGTTGTATTACCATGGCTCAAACTGCCAGTATGCGAATGAATACCACTGCCCCTCAAAGTGGCATGTAAAGCTACAGTCGGAATAGTGAAAGGCACTTCAAGGAATGCTTGAAGAACAAGACAGATCCCAATACCTTCCAAGGCAGAACCATACCATAGATGATCATAAGTAGCTTTCAATATCGTGGCCGCCTCGGTAAACTCCTTTAAAGCATCAGATAGTCTTCCCGCTAGTAAATACATGTTGCCTAAGAACTTGATCATTCTTCCATTTTGTTTTGATTTGGTTCGATCTGATAGGCCTAGGGAGATAGACCCAGTCTTACTGATTGAAATGGAATTTGAATAGGGCGTGGCTGAGTTGGATATGACGGTTCCAGAGGGCGATATTTGTTTGCTAATGCCTTTTTGTAGAGGAACGTTATACGGTCTATCAGTGATAGTAGTTGGAGGAGCAGTTGGAGCAGGGGTGGATGTACGGGCAACACCTCTACCGCTAACTCTTCTATTACTGCCAACTCCTGGTGGTGCATCTAATCCTTTAATGCCAGGGCTCTTAAAGCTTCCCATTTGTCTTGAGATCACGTACACTGCCAACTCGGCTAGAAGATCACTTGTAACATCACACATGGCAGTTTCAAGGCTTGTAAAACTGGAGACTTTAGATGAAGAAGATAAAATGCCAAAAATCGATTTCGATTCGGTCTCTAGAAGCCCATCGCCTGGTACTCCAAACACAAGTATCTTATGCATGATGGCCGACGGATACTCCTTTCTGAGTCTTTTTAAGCCTTCTTCCAGCCATTGACCATGTCCTTTTTCGCTGCAACTCTCCTTGTATGATACTAAAGCAAATACTGCGAAAGTTTGTCTATAGGGCTCCAAATCATACATGGAGTAATATTGATCATCTGGAGGCGATAATGAAAAGTCATACACCACTTTTCCATTTGGATATCCTTGTGGACTGAACATAGCTAGAATGTGGTCGGTTAGTCAATTGACCTCGTACACACTAAATAAAAGTACACAACTTGTGCGTAATCCATACATACCCCTATCTGGTCTTCCATCTGGTGTGACATCAACTAATCGAACCTCACATGCTCTTGACAGTCGGTCCGCATATTGTAGAAACACCTGTCTTTTGATCTGCCCCAACGGACATAGTAAAGCTTTTACTCGGGAAGGTGCCACGTACGAGTATGGATCCAGCAGCATATCGTCTGGCAATCGTGGAATGTGTCTTTCACTAGGAAAGATGGACTGGTTGCAATGCTTCTTCTTTTTTTGTCTGCTCTCTCTTTATAGATGATTCAGATATCGTAAGCTTCTTCCTGTGGCCCCAGATCTGACACTTCCAACGTATTGCCTGTGTGTGTGTGTTCCCCTGAATATTGGTATCTCTCTCTATTCTGGCCTATAGATATTGTTAGTATTTACTGGCATCAAAGACACATCACGTGCCCAACCCTCTATATAGTATTTTCTTTGGTGCTCTCGTATACTGTAAAATCCCGCTTATCGAATATATCATCATCAGCTTCGCTTCGCTTATACCATCAGCTCTCAACTTCACCAACTATTCCTGACACGTTTGTTTTCTAAATCTACATCTCCTAGATCAGGCGATCTTCGTACCATGGCATTGTCCATTCTATAAAATTACTAGACATTTATAATGCCGCCAGGTAATAGTCCAGACCACCATGACGATGGATATGGCTATGGAGCTGGCAATGGGCCCCACGAGTTATCATCGTCATCTGCTAGCCATTCCGATAGGCATAATAGTATTTTATCTATCGAATCTTCCGGATCCGCGTCTGGGTCGGGAAGTAACCCCCGATCATATGCAAATATAGCTGCAATGGCGGCTCCACTGGCAAGGATCGGAAAAGCTTTATATGGAGGAGTGGGTGGTGGTTCTGTACCGCCATCCCCTTCATATTCCAATTTCCCTGATAGTAATATCAAACGAGCAGATATGGTGGTTGGTGGCTCTCCCACTTTGTCATCTTCAGGCATGTCATCAAATAGCTATCTTGCGGATGATGATAACTACCGAGAAAATGAAGAAGACAGTGAGGACAATAGCCACTCTCCAAAATACACTGCTCACGGCAGTATTTTCGCAATGGCCAGTTCTCCTTCCAAAGACCATGTGGCCATTGTGGGCAAGGACTTTTTCCAGGTTTTGAATGTTTCCAATCATGATATTTCCGTGTCTCATAATGTTCGCGGAGGTAGCTCTCTATCATCTGGTAATCGAGATTTTGATAAGACTTTCAGTGCTACCGCATTGAAATGGGGATTTCAATCTTTTAGTAGGTACCTTGCCTTATCCAATGCTGGTGGTCGGATTTTCATCTATGATGCGGAAAAAGGTTCCAGCGGAACTGGCATTCGTCGTCCCGTGCTTCAATTGCTCGATTCAACAAGAAATATTCATTCGCTAGCATTTAATCCCAATCTGGGATACAATCTGTTATCTGCTAGTTCGGACGGAACAGTGAAATTATGGGATCTGAGAGACAATCCTAGAAGCCCTGCGTTGGTTTTTATTAAAAAAGGTGGTGATCCTTGTCGTGAAGTACAGTGGAGTCCTTTTGACAGCAGGAGGTTTGCGGCCATTTATGACTCTGGGGTGATTCAAAGATGGGATATCCGTCAACCACAGACGTCGGATCGACGAATTAATGCTCATTCAGGGGCTGGCCAAAGTTTGGATTGGCACCCAGAAAAAGATTTCATTGTTTCAGGAGGTCGTGACCAGCAATTACAAGTATGGAATATGGGAAATGATAACTCTAGGATTCCTGATTATGTGATATGCGCTCCTAGTTCAGTTGCCAAAGTTCGCTGGTTGGTCAACAATAATAGCAGAGGCAGTAATAGTATTCTTAATAGCAATCTGATTTCATGCGGGAGAAGCAAAGGGGACAATATGATCTGTGTATGGGACATCAAAAGGCCGTATATTCCTATCAATGCTATTGAGAGTCATAGTGACAGTATTACTGACATTGCTTATCGTAATGATAAATATATATGGAGTTCGTCTAAAGACAGGACATTTCGACAGCACAATTTATCTTATGAACCATTAGTAATTAACAATCTATCATCTCGAGCATTTGCATGGTCCTCTTCAAATGACATGCTATTTGTATCTCAGGAAAAAGATCGGCCCAATCTGATTGGAATCCCAATATCCGAAGATGAATCACAGCAGCAACAATTATATTTTGGAAACAGAAGACCAAGTACTAGTGTGGAGGTTAGCAGTAGTCCAGGGTCTGTTTCTGGAGGGGGTAATAACAGTAGTAGACGATCTGCAAGCGGCCAGCATCCTATTTCATTGTCCTATTCACCTATCATCTGTAATGCTACCTTTCCAGGAAATGATCCAGATGTGTTTAGCTACTGTGCACAACACTACCGGTTAGTTGCGGGACCCGGAGAAACTATTACTGATATATGCCTTCATAATGAAAGAGTAGCGGCGACAGTTAATAAAATGAGGACTAGTCAGGTATGGGCTATATTATCTCAGTCTGTTGGTGACGAATTAAACAGATATGAAGCTTCTATAAGAGAATCCCCGATTCAACAACAACAACAGCTGCAACCACAACCACAACTGCAACAGTCCAAACCTCCAGAGCCACAACCACTCTCAGGCACAGTCTTACAGTCTCCATCGAGCGTTGTGCAACATTCCAACAATATCCAACCCCCTATATCTCAATCATTCCCTGATGTGTCTGCGGGAATTGGCCAGATCCAGCAGTTGTCTGTGAATAGTGTTATAAATCACCAAGGCGAATCGACCGATGCTGAGAAGCTTTTTGACCAGGTCCCAACCACCGTGTCTGTTGGAACAGGGTTGACCATACGGAATGAAGCGGGGTTTTCTATTAACAGCAGCAGTAATAATAATCGGTATTCTTTTGATATGGTCAGTAGTTCGCCGGAAGATTCATATGGAGGTCTTAAAGAAGCTGCTGGGGCCAGCTATACTCATATTTCTATGCTGAGTTCATCGGTCAGACGAGCAAGGAACTATTCTACTTCGACTCATATAAGTAGCGGCACAGAAGGCGGCGGTAGTAGTGCTAGTTTTGGTATTGGATCTTCTGGGCCAGGACTTGGCATTACACCTGGTCTTGAGTCTTCAAACGCTGGAGACGTTGTAGGCGAAAGCATTGCAGAGTGGAAGTCTCGTACTCTTGACGATATTAAGGAAGACACCTCTGATACAACCCCTGCAAGCAACATTGGCAGTTTACTTGCTTCTTCGGTAGTGAAAGATCAGGATGGTGGGGGTCCTCGTTCCAACACGGAATCGTTGGCGAATCCCATTCCGCTGTCATCGAAATTGTCAGCTGCGTTGCTTCGTAAAAGTCCTCCACTTGCCGGCAACAGTATCAGTTCATCCAATACTACGAGAGACATTGGTAATGATAACTCTGCATCTTCAGCTTCAAGAAAACTACAGTTTCATTTGGATAATGTAGCTAATGCTGCTACTAGTGCGCCACCTAAGCAAACGTTTAAACAGTTTGTGTCTACTCAAACCAGTCCTTGGAGAACCGAAGCGCTTGTTGCAAAGGCCGCCGAATATGCCATGGAGTTAGGTGATGTACAGCTATGTGCAGTATTAGCAGCAATATTTCTTGACGACTACCCCAATATATGTTCGTCTCCAAGAGTGGCTGAAGAATGGATGGTATCGTACGTGGACTTATTAAAGCGACAAAGCCTGTTTGTAGCTGCCGCTAGTCTTACGAAAATATGCACCTTCAAGTCTGTTCGAAAAATGGCTTTAAATGATACAACCTTGGATACTCTATGTCATCACTGTAAGACTCCGCTAAGTGAAAATGCTGTGCTTGTCAAGGAAAAGATTGCTCAAATCAAGCAGTTAGAACTTGATGGAGATGGAGATGATGATGACGACCCATATAATAAACCTCTGACAACAGATATAAGTCAAGTTGGCTATTATTACTGTCAAACCTGTCAGAGGTTGCTGGATGGTTGTACACTATGTCGATGCCCTGTTATTGGCATAGCCTTGGTCATGTTAGAATGTGGTCATAAAGCGCATCCTTCCTGTTTAAAAGAATGGGTTTTTGAAGATGGTATGATGGAATGTCCGTCTGGCTGTGGCACTTCCCTGGTTAGATGATTCCTGTATTTATTCTTATTATTTATTTATATTTATACTTTGATTAGCTATGCTAAATGCTCTTCAGGGTCCTGCTTTCTCTCCAGGGTTAGGTTATATATGGAACTTCACGACGATGACGCGTCGCGGAGCAATTGCTGTAGGAATTAATTAACTGACTGCCACTTGACGCGTATAATCAGTGTTTGCTATACTTGGCAGAATCACCGCGAACAATAATAAAATGAATAGTAAGTGACTAGAATGAGCTTTAAAGTGTTCTCTTTATCATTACTAACAATCCAGGTTTCTCACAATCGCAAGGAGGATTCATGCCCAATGGTGGCGGTGGCCAAACATCGTTTGGAAATGGAGGCTTTCGTAAAGATCAGAAACAGACCATTAGATCTGTTACTATCAAACAGCTGACAGAGGCCACTGAACCACATCCCGAATCAGAGACGTTTATTGATGGAGTGCTTACAGAAAAAGTCCGGATAATTGCTAGAGTGAGCGAGATTATTAGTAAATCTACCTATATCATTTACAAGGTAGAAGATGGTACTGGTGCTTATGAGGTGCGCAAATGGATGGATAACAATAGCGTTCCTCAAGAAGATGTTGAAATGGGAGACGATGAACAAGATAAAAAGCCTGCTCGAGCTTTCAAAGCAGGAGAATATGTCAATATTGTTGGAAGTATTAAAGTATTCAGTAATAACCGATCTATAAACGCCATTCACATTCGTAAAGTCGAAGATTTTAATGAGGTCATTTATCATCAGTTGGATGCCTTACGAAATCATTTACAACTGACGAAGCCAGCGTCGGGTGATAACAAAAGTGGTGCTGGGGAATCAGAAAGTTTGTTTGTTGACGATGATGGCACAAATAATAGCAAGAGTCTACGAGATCGCATTATAAGTACATTCCGATCCAATGCTACTGAGAACCTGACTGTACACGATATTATGGGACGGGTCGGAGTATCGGACGAGTATGCTGTTCGTAGTGCTCTTGAGTCGTTGGAAAATCAAGGCCAGTTAACTGAGGATGGCGATGGGTATATATTTGTCTGTTAGTTTAATAGGATGGTAGTGGTAGTTTCTGAGCAGATCTCTGTCAACAACTAGCTAACCAATGGAAAGAAAGATAAAATGTTATAACAATAAACATACATAATATGGTAAAAACTTAATATATCAATCGAGGTTCTCCTCTTTTATTTCATTCCGCGTAAATAGCACTTTTAACAGATCTTCCTGGCCAACGATTTCACCACCAGAGCTTTTATCTACCATTTTGCCCAGTGACTGAGCCAATTCATGAGAATTAGATGTTTCAAGGATTTCCTCTGATATCACCCCTGTTTTCTCATTACTTATTCTATTCGCCTTGACAAGATAATCAAGTCTTTTTTCGGTGCTCAACTTTACTATATTCTCTTCAACAGTATTGGCAATCGTAAACAGCCACACGGTGGTGCGCTTTGTTTGACCTATTCGGTGTATTCTAGAAATCGCTTGCACTTCAATAGCAGTATTGACTAATGGCTCACAAAGATAGACATGGGTAGCATTCACAAGCGTCAATCCAGCACTATACTCTTGTTAGAAATTTTTCTCGTTGACACTGGACCATCTAAAAACTTACGATTCTGCTTTTGCATGCAACAAAAAGCATGCTATTTCGGGATTCTTCTTGAACTCGTCCATTCTCGAATTAACTGACGCATACTGGATGTAATGATCGTCTAAAGCGGATTTCAATAGATCCAGCATATCCATCCATTGGGAAAATATCACTACCTTAGTAGTCTTATCAAGGTGCCTTAGCCAAAGAAGATGCTGAACAATAAAATCAATTTTACTTCCATATTTATTCGATAGCGGCATAGACCTGATTTCCGATATATTCTTTTTGGCCGCCAAAGAATAGATGCCATTGCCTTTCGAACTATCCTCATCCTGTTCTTCTTCGGTTACGTGAGTCATTTCAGCATCCGTTCGCCGATAACTGAAATTATACACTTCATCCGGTCCCAATACTTGTTTACAAACAGGACATGTTTTATGCATTTTCCACCATTCTTGCAAACAGTCTCTGCAGAACTGATGTCCACAAACTGTCAAAGCCCCTATATAAAAGGTACTTTGACAGATGACACATAATCGATCAACATCTTCCTCTTCTACTTCATTCGAGGAAATTCCCTTTGATTCGATTTTAGATTCTGTTACAGTCTTTATAGATCGAAGACTTGATAGATACTTTCGCCGTCCTAATTGCTGATTAATGACTTTCTTAATAGCAATGCCTTCTTTTTCTTTTTTTCTAAGTTGCTTTTTAATCTGCTTTTCATCTTCAATATCAACACCCACGACATTGTCGGAAATTTCTTGCAGTTGCCGATAGTACTCAACTCTTGCATTATATAGATCGCTGAAAAACGAAACCTCCTTAACAAGATTTTTAAGTTCTTTTCTTTGCTCATTATAGATTTTCTGTATCCTTGGCTTGATTTTCTTCAACATATATATCTCGGTGGTGCCTCTAGGTCCTGACAGTGTTGAAGGTAGAGTTCGAATTTCTGCCAAATAACCTGCCATGGAACGTTCTTCATTTGTTGCTTGAGCAGATGCTGGAATCGGTCTCACATCATTACGGTCCTTCTCAAGCTTTTGCTGGAATTCAGACTTGGCACCATCCAAAACGGTAACTTTCTCCATGATAGTCGGATCCGGAGTCCCTGTAATAGCATGAGTCCTATCAGACAAAACTTGTTGTAATACTTCAAGATATGAGAACGCAAATTCTTGAGCATCTAAAGATTCCCCATATTCTTCTCCATCCGGATCAGCATCTTTATCTAACAACCCTTTACTAAGTAGAGCGATAATCTCTTCTCGCCAATTGTCGATCAAATCCGCTTGTGCATTGAGTTTTTCGCCTAATTCATTAATTGATGTCAGCAATCTTCTAGATTCAAGTCCGACTGCCAGTTTCTTTTCATCTATTGTCGCATCATCTAAAGTTACAAATTGTTGTACAGTTACTCTTGATTTCAGCTTTTCTGTGAGGCTATGTACTTTTTGTGTGGGTTCAGCTAATAATTCTCTTCTCAATAACTCAGCGAGGTCATAATATTTCTTTTCAAGGGCTTGATGGTTTTTTTCTCCATCAGTTAATTCCCTTTCTTCATCTTTTGACCCATCATCACCGAATTCATGATACATTTGGAAATGCCCTGAAGCAACCAAGAAATAACATCTATGAAGCAATTCAACCCAAGAACGGAGTCTGAGTCTACGTAATTTGATATCACTATCGTCAATCGGTTCGTTAAGTTCGTCGTCGTCATCTTCATCCAAATCGTCACTATCTGAAAATGGTGTGCTAGTAACCGTTGCCTCACTATCAACACCCTCGAGCTCTTTCAAACGTTCCTTTTGACGCTGCTTCCGCTGTTCTTCTCGTAATAACAATCTTTCTCTTTCTCTCTGGTCTCTCAGACTCAACGCTGCCTCTTCCTCTTTACGAAGTTCTTCTACTATGGACAAAACTCCTTCCATAGCGGCATTCCAAAGCTCTAAAGCCTTTTCAGATTCACGCTCCTTTTCCAGAAGTTGCCCTCTTTCTAAAAAGAGAGTGAAATATTTTCTCTGGTCGGAAAGAAGAGACGTTGCCGCCTGTTCATACATGGCATCAAATACATCATCAATTGTTCTTAATGGGCCACCTCCTAAAGCCCTTTTGTTGCCCATACCAATTCTAGCATGACAGCAAGCTTGTCGAAGTCGTACTAACCAACTGCTTAGCTTGACAAAATCGATTTCTCTTTCACCTTCTGTGAACCTACCTTCTTCGTCAACGTTACAATCTTTCAACATATCTCTATGAAGATGCTGATAATTATTCTCTTCAATTGCAGTAAAGGGAATTGACAAAAGAACTCTTCGCTGAGCAGGTATGGCAATATCATCCTCTAACATGGACATGGTATGACGAATAGAAAGTTTGCTGAATAATCCTTTGAAATCTTCAGGACAGGCCAACAGCTGAGACCAAACTTTGTTCCAACTGGCAAAAGGTTCCAGCCTTAGAAAAATCAATATTCCTTGTAGATCTGCCATATCTTTTCTAACCGGAGTGCCAGTTATCCCCCATGCATGAACACGAGGTATAATTCTTGCTACTTTGGCCGCTTGGCTGACACCGCTATTGACCATTTGAACCTCGTCAAGAATTACTCTCCAAAATTGAAGTTGAACAAGCGGAGATTGCAGGTGCTCCCTTCCTCGCACTGCACGGTAGAAAGCAAAATGCATTTCAGTGGCAATTACTCTGTAAGTGGTTATAACGACATCATATTTGATCAGCTCCTCGACACTAGGAGTGTCTTCATTGATCCCACTATGCCTACCACCTTTTATCCCTTTATAAATGTACACAGATAGTGAAGGTGCGTGCTTATTTAGCTCTTCGACCCATTGTGTTCTAATAGATGCCGGTGTTATAACTAGAGTGGTCTTGGATTTTATAACTGTTCGTCCCAGAAACTCATCATAAACAAGGTTTCTATCCCTAGCAGTGATCTTAGCCATTGTATTATCAACCTCAGGGGCCGATTTAGCCTTGTCATCTTCATCAACGAGATCTTTCCTCTTGTTCAGAAGTAATAATGCAATAGTTTCAACTGTTTTACCAAGGCCCATTTCCTCAGCTAGTAGCCCTTTGCCACCGTACTGTTCTATAGCTAGTGCTTGTTGAGATATTGTACTTCGTAGAGTCTTTTCCGTACAGACACAACCAAGATATGGGTTTATCCACAAATCATTATCGTTGTCTTGTGGTGTCGGCAGAATCAACTTGGACCACCCAGGAGGTGGCGAAGTAACATAATCGCGGATTTCAGGATCCAAGTCAATAATTGACTGCTCGCCCTTGTCATTGAACGTAATATCTTTGCCTTCTTTACGTAAGCACCATTTCACAGTCTCCCGCTGATATCGAAAAAGAGAAGATACCAAACCATCGACTTTTATTGACTTGGGTGCATAATTGCGGCCGCCAGGTTGGGCACATATAATATTGTAAAACAATGGAGGGTCCACCGAAGGCTCTAAATTTCTAGGGTTTTTCTCTAAATATGTATCATCTGATAACAAATAAGCAAACAGTAGTCTCATTGCAGGAGACTGAGTTGTCTGTGGGTACAAGGCGTTAGCCGAGTCTTCGATTACTAGACAATAGTTGATGTGGCCCTTAAATACGATTTCTTTGTTGCCGGTATTGATTTTTTCGACTTGAAGGGACAATGTTGGAGATTCTATGGTCTTGAAAATTTGTGAGGCATTCAGTGACTTTGCGGATGTATTAATTTGTCTGAGAAGACTAATCTCGTTGGCAATGACTGATGGAGATTTTCCGATTTGTAATTCTAAAATGAAACGAGGACTAGGTCTGGCTCTAGATTTCGATTTGGGCTTGGTCGATTTTTCAAGCTGTTCTGGCTGTGGACTGACATCGAGAATATCGTCGGGCACATGGACTAAGAATCTTGTGGGATCCAGTTCGGCATTTACAATATGTAAAGGGCATTCCAGGTTGAATTTCTCATCTATCTGATTAAAGTCACTAATCTCGTCGGGTGACTTATTGAATGAAAGCAAGATGCCAATTTCCAGAGATCTCTTCAATAGAGTGATTCCTGGCTTATTAGTGATGTTGATATCTTTGCTCTCTGTGAGCTTTCTCTTCTTTGATACTGGCGGATTATCTTTGTTCGAACCATTACTGCTCTCACACCTCAGTAAAGATCTGAATATCAATTCATCCACACATGTGATATGAGGTCTATCGAGATTGAAATATATATCCGAGTCCATTCTATAGTCACCGTCATATATATAGAGATCGTTTGCTTGATATATATTTTGATTGCCGCTCTCACGTAATCAGATTAACCTAATCCTAGACCTACCTATGTGAGACGGCGATCTAAAGATAAGATACTGCGTGCTGGTGGTCCCTGCAGATCTTATCAAGCAGAGGAAAACAATCGATTATAATTTAAATTCTACGCTATTTACAACTAAGGAGAACGAAACGAAGCAGCCGACGAATGCAGAGATAGAGATTTCTTTGAGAACGAGGGAATGCGTCGACTAAAAGAGGCGGGAGTGCTTGTTGACGTGGCAGGATAAGCAGAAGAAGAAGAACGAATTCTAGGATTTCGGCGTGTGATGCTTCTTAATTGATGCTTTAAATAGTAGTTGAGTGAAAGACCCGACTTTCCAGACGTTGCTTTGAATGCCTTGTATGCCTCGAAATCGCTGATGGGAGCATCCTTGACGTTTGTTTTGTCATTTGCCAGTTTTCTCCTGTCAGCAACAAACTTTCTTAATCGAACCAACTCATCATCTTTAATAGTATCCACATGTCTGAAGCAAACGTTCAAAAAGGCAATTGGATCAACAAGACCTTTTGGAAAGTTCTGAATAAACTGAAACGTTTCCATTTGATCGGTGATATCTTTAACCCTTGGTTCACACAATTTGAAAATCGCCAAAGCAACTCGGAACAGGATCTTGGGTCCTTCGTAAAACATGCAATCCCATACTCGGAGCATTGTTTCTGGTGGCAGAATGGTCACATAGGCACCCATAAACCAGGCGGTAAGACATAATGATATGGGTGGTAATCGACTGAGAAAGTCGTCATAGTGTTTGCCATCGAAATTAACACATAAACGGTTCCAGAAACTAGGAGATGATTGCTTCAGATAAAGCATTAAAACACCATGATCGATATTGACTCCTTCTAGATTGACCTCATGAACACCTGGTAGGTATTTTTGAGTCACGATATGTAACATCCAAAAAGTTCTCTCTTCATTCATAAACAACAACAGGGTGCCGGCAATGAAATTCAGACTCTGACAATAACCTATTTTTGGATGATAGACGGAAAAAGCTGTTAAGACTCGTCGTAGCGATTGAATATGCTGAGTTTCTTCTCTTTGATCATGACTGAGATGCTTTTCAGTATCAGTCCGATAATGAATGTTTTCTGGCAAAGTGCGATGAAGATCGCGCTCAATGAACTCGGTATCATTGTTTTTCAGACTCTGAGTATCCCGACACAATTTGTCATAAAGACCCGTATTGGCCTTTAATAATTCCTCTCCTTTGGCATAATGGAACCACGCGTTGCCTCTCCATTCAGAAGGGATTCCTTTTCGAATATATCTCTTGACAATATCTGACCGAGATGGAAACCTACTGGGTACACCATTACCAATCTTGTCGTTTACATAGCCACCATTATCGCCAATAAGCTTCTCCCATTTCCGTTTGCGGCGAATCAAATGTTGACGATATTTGACCCACCAAATATTGAATTCATCTATTGATTTGAACCCCATTGTTTTTTTAAACCCATATCTATCTCGATCTGATATAAGGTACTTGTTATCTAATAGTCCATTAGCCTGGACCTGAGTCTGCAAATTGCTTCTCTTATGACCGGACAGTGAGGATCTGGTTAAAGACGAGTTACCATCGTTGGTGCTAGGAGCTACAGTTGCTGGTGCAGGTGCCGGTGTCGTTACCTCTACCTCTACCGCAGAACCATTATCATTCTGTTCAGACGTCTGTAATGAATTCAATGATGGCGCGACCGGCACACCATTTGCTTCTAGCTCATGGGTTGGTATTGTCTGTTCTTCTTGCTCGGTTGCGATGTCCGACGACTCCGTCTTAATAAGAGCCCGAAACGCTGGCGGCATCCGCATTGACGGCGAAGTGCTCGGCATACTAGTAGCAGCTGACATTTGTAACTTGTTTACCGCACTCGTTACCTCAATTGTTTGCCACACTCTTTACCTCACTCGTTTACCACACTCGTTTACCACACTCGTTACCACACTCTTTACCACACACGTTTATCACACTTATCACACTCGTTATCACACTCGTTACCACACTCGTTACCACACTCGTTACCACACTCGAGAACAAACCTTTATCGAGAGAAACGATTCAGGGGCTAATATTCTATTGCTGATCCAGAGGTGCTACCCCAACAGCCCTTGCTCCTATCTCGAATGCTCGAAGCCTGCTCTTGAGTGAGCTTAGCCTCGGTATAGACGTGTGTCCACAATCAACCAAATGAGTTGAAACCGGACTTTGGCGTTGGCGTTGTAGGTCCCGTACCTGAGTCGTCGACGTCGCTCTCTTATATATATTATGTATACGCTATCCGCTCATGGCTGGCAGACAGGGCTCAGGGAGATTGGATATGCATATTGACCAGAGGCCCTAAACCTGAGTCTCCAACGCCGACGCAGGGACAGATTTTCAGGGGTCGAACCTCTGTCGGCTGGGCGCTGCTGCCCAGACCCGTGGCTCCGCTTCGCGGAGTGTTGGGTGCTGGGGGGAGTTTGTTGTAGACGTGAATGTTGAGATATTCAAAGAGGAGGAGGAGGAGGTGTTCGTGACCTTGAAGTCGGCTTGTTGAAGAGTGGATGGGGAAGTCAACCTGAGTCTTGAAAAACACCACAATGCAATTAGTCTGTCAAGTTTGGCTGGTAACAGGTCTAAAGCAAATTTCATATCAGTGTATAAATAAGGGATTTCGATAAACAGTTGTGCAGGCTCTCATGCTGGCGCATCTGCAACTTATTCTGAATATACCAATACTCTCCATTTGCACAGGAGTTACCTTTAACAAACCACGAATGTTATCTGGCCAATTCAAAAGAATGGCTGGTAGATATACCGCGATAGCAGAAACGGTTCTGGGGCCTGCCTCCGGCGGCTGGGCGCTGCCCAGACCCGTTGCTCCGCTTCGCGGAGTGCTAGGAGCTCACAGAGGCCTGAGGCACCCATACCGACAACAGGATCTCCGCGAAGCGGAGCAACGGGTCTGGGCAGCGCCCAGCCGCCGGAGGCAGACCAGAGGCCGAATGGAGTTTTCTCGGCTGCACAATTGACATCTAATACTCATACAACCGTTAGTTTTAGGGCCACCAGGCTCCTCGAAACTCCTAGTCTAACCAATTCACCTCTAGCCTAACTCGTTCAAATAGTTGGATAAGCATAGCGTAATAGTGGAGCAAAGTGATATTGATATACATGTTATTAAAGGGAGGGGAAAGTATGTCCCTGCTTTGAACAGGCGCTTGCTACCTTTACATGATGAGAGTATACTTTGTAAATCTGAGTACTTTTGTGATTATCTTTTTGAAACTATTGTTTTCTTTGATTTGAAAGAAAGCGCTTTCATGTTAGCTTGAAGTAAAAGTTTGAAAGTTCCTGACAATAGTAGCATTAATTAGCCTCTGTGATGCAGCTTCTGCTTATTCCGTGATTGTGATGGCGATTGCTTGATCTATAGTGCTTTTTTTCAAACTAAGCTACTTTTGTAGTTTCAGCATGTTTATCGGAGAAATCTATTTGGCCTATTATACATAGTGAGGAAACGCTCTGTGTGACCATGCTTTAATATGCTTGGATTTGGTATATGTATTGGTATATGTATTGGTATACAGCATTCCGGACATATCTCGGCCGACCATAGTTTAAAGTATAATCCAGTAGCTATTTTTTATTTGGATGAGATACCGTAAACCCATACAAAATTCGCGTTATGAAAAATGAGTTCATGTAGTTTACACTAATACAACTACCACCTCCGTCAGGTTATAAGTCCAATGTAGAACACGGACACATTTTATTGGTGGACCATCAAGGCCATATCACTTGTAACCTTTTTTACTCATATTTTATACACAACAAGCGGTTGAAATTACTTCGACATAACCAATGTGTCTGAGCTAAGATGGTGTCCCAATTACGTGATTGATGTCGATCATGCAACTTTAAATTAGACGACATGCAGAAGTCTGAGATCTGTTGTTGACATTGATCTGTTTTACCAAAATAACCAGCAGTTGATAGCGAAAAAGGCTCTTAGAGTCCTGGACGAAAAAAAAATGGGGCGGCGAAAAGGGTGATTGAAATGGATTGGTGGAATTTTTTTTTTCATGCAACGGGAAGTAATTTCCTGATAAGCAGTGCAAAGATCCAGTCCCCTACAGAATATAAATAGATATCAATACTTCAATAAATATTTGAAAAAAAAAATTATTGTTGCAACATCAGAAATAAAAAATGTCCTCTGCTACACTGGAAAAGGTTGCAAGCGAGTCTTCAGTATCGAATCTTGAAACAGAATCGTCTGCTAAGAACAACAACGGTGTTCATGTGGCAGTACAAGAAGATCCAAAAGATGGTGGTGACAAGGCACTGCAACTGCTGAGAGTAGCAAGTGATGCTGATACCATTGTGTTATCCAAATCTACCAATAGGAGACTCGTACGTAAAATTGATCTTCATATTATGCCATTAATTTGTACCGTCTATTTTTTACAGTATATTGATAAATCAGCAATCTCATATGCATCGGTGACTGGCATTCTTGAGTCTACTGGTCTCAAGGGTAATCATTATTCTTGGGTAGCGTCTGTGTTCTATTTTGGACAGCTTTTCTTTGAGTTCCCAACTTTCAGATTACTTCAACTATTCCCATTGGCAAAGTTCATTTCAGTTAATGTGATTATTTGGGGTGGTCTTCTGGCTTGCTTTGCTGGTGCCAAAAACTATGCGAGTCTTTTAGTTCTTCGTTTCCTGTTAGGATGTGCCGAAGCTATAATTGTACCAGCGTTTGTATTTGTCACTTCCAGTTGGTATACTAAGAAAGAGCAAGCTTTTAGAGTGGGTATTTGGTTCAGTATGTGTGGGTTTGCCCAGATTTTTGGTGGCACGGTTGCGTATGGTATTGCCACTCATGTTGGTGCTGATCCTCATGCTTCCCTGAAAGGATGGCAAATCATCTTTATTTTCCTGGGTTTACTTACCGTTGTGGTGGGTGTTTTGTTCTGGTTTTTCCTACCCGATTCTCCCCTAGAGGCTAAGTTTTTAACTAATAAAGAGAAAGCCCTTCATGCTGAGCGTATTAGAGAAAACGAACAAGGAATTGGCAGTCAAGTTTTCAAAAAGGAGCAATTTATTGAAGCTCTCACGGATATCAATACATGGCTGTATGCTTTTTGGACTTTTACGTAAGTATAATCTACACAACATGGGTGAACATACACTAACTATTTGTAGTGCCAATATTCCAAATTCTATTGCCACTAGTTTTGGAAACATCCTTGTTACTGGTATGGGATTCACAAAGATAAAATCTCTGCTTCTTGCAAGTCCTCCATTGGGAGCTTATGAGGCAGTTGTACTTATTTCTCTCACGTTTCTTGCTATGAAGACCAATCAACGTTTACTCTGGTGTATTGCTGGCCATATTCCCTCTTTAGTGGGAGCAATTCTTATGGCCACTAAATCTGGGGTACCCTCATTAGTTGGATTCTACCTAACTGGTGGAATACCCATTGGTTGGACAATTCTATTAGGATTAATGGCCAGTAACGTCGCAGGAAGCACCAAGAAGGTGACGGTGTCAGTAATAAATGTCATTGCTTACTGTTGTGGTAACATTATATCACCCCAGACCTTTCAAGCAAGAGATGCACCAGAATACCGTCCTGCTAAAATCGCTATCTGTATTCTTTATGGTCTGTGTATAATCGACTTGATTGTAATCCGATGGGTTGCAGTGCGAGAGAACAAGAAGCGAGATCGAGAGAGAGAAGCACTTGGTGATGCGTATGTTGTTGAAAAGAACCACGAGTTTCTGGATCTTACGGATCGTCAAAACAAAGAGTTTAGATATTCTGTATAACTGTTTGTATTGTGAATAATTGTTTGCTTATTTTCGGGCCTAGTAAACAAAAATTAATTATATATTTTCAAAAAGTATTAGGTATTTTTAGTCTAGAAGCTAAATGGTATATAAGATTTATGATTTATGGTTACAATAAAGAAACAAATGCAGCGAGTCCAAGGACGGAGATGACGGGGGCAACAAGGGCCGAAACTCCTCCTGTAGCAGGAGCAGGGACAGAACTGCTAGCAGCAACTGTAGCAATAGCAGTGGACTCTGCAGCAACAGAGGTGGAAACGGCAGCAGCAGAAGTGGTGGGCACGACAACAACAGACGACGTGGTGGCAGCAGCCGAGCTGGACTCGATAGGAGCAGCCGAGCTAGTAGATTCCACTACAGAAGAAGAGGTGGTAGGCACGACAACAACTGAGCTGGAGCTGGGGGCAGCAGAAGAGACCACCACAGAAGAGGAGGATGAGGTGGAGCTGGTGCTGGAAGTAGTAGCAACAGAAGAAGTGGTAGACACAACAGTAGACGAGGCAACAGAAGAAGAGGCAGCAGAAGAAGAAGAAGCAACAGAAGAACTGGAGCTCGAGCTGCTAACAGAAGGACAAGTCAAATCATACAAAGGAGTGGTGCTCAATTCGGAACCGACAATTCCGAAACTGGGGCTGGGGGTAACGGGGCTAGCATCTTGTAAAGTGTACCAGAAAGTGTTCATTTTAGTGAAAATATCACAGCCAACTTCGTCCCAGTAAGTCTTGGCATTAGCAGTACTGGCAACAGCCTGGTTCTCGGTGGGACCACTGACGGGCCATCCGGTCTCAGTGACCCAAATGTCTTTTCCTTGAGCATTGGCTTGAGTCTGGGAAATAGCATCCCAGAAAAGAGCCTTGGAAACTCCAATAGAATTGGCCATGGTGTTTTGGAAATAAGGGTACAAATCCACAGATACAAAGTCGATACTGGAAACAACATCAGCATTGGATCCATTAACCCAAGCGGTCCAAGTATCAACATGAGTAATAGGAGCATCAGCCAAAGCAGTACCAGATAACACGGATTTGACTTGTTTGATGTAACTAATAATGACATCGGCTCCTACACCGATACCAGCATTGGCCTGAACTCCCATGATGGAGTCACGATAGAGATCTTCAGACCCAACCGAAATACCAACTACCAAGTCTCCTAGTTTAGAACCATAAGTTTCGACAGCAGATTTAAGAGCAGCCAGTTCATTGTTAAACTGATCCTGACCAGCCGAAGCCCATAGACCGAGTAACAACTTTGTGTTTTGAGCAATAGCAGCGGGAATAGCTTCGATAGGGCTATTGGTAGTACCACCTTGAATCATAGTGTATACACGGGCACTGGTAAAGTCAGCAGCTCCCTTAAGACCGGCAGCAGTTTTGAATAACGACTCATATTCCGACTGAGTGATGGGAGCACCCGATGAGTCAGTAGATCCATAGTTGAAACCCTTGATGAGAGCAGCCGACGAAGTCGAAGCCAGAGCAGCAGCTGCTGCTAAAGCAATAGAACTAGAAAACTTCATTTCAACCTTTTACCAAGAAAAAAATAAAACGACTGAATATCTGATATTGATTAAAGAAAGGATGAGAAGTAGAAGAGGTTTAAAAAAGTACAGTGAAAAGAAAAAAAAAACTTCCTGTCCGTTTCTTTATTCAACGCTATCGGCTTATAATGGCAGTTTTTTTTCCTTTCTCACCTGTTTATTTATATATTGAGATAGTAATCCTTGCCCAGCGCATGCCCTATCAACCTGGGCCCGTTTTGGGCATTCTGCCCCTGCCCAGCGACTTTTAAACTACCAAAAATAGTTTTGCCGTGCATGGGCTGGGGTACATGCCCGTATCTGGGCAGTTGTTGTTCCGTAACGAGAGCAGAATCAGGCGCTAGCGACGCGCAAGGCTGGTTTGATAAATCGAGATATGCGCTTATTCGTATAACCAACCGCAACTCAGGGCAACCCTGCTGCTTGATCAACGGTGATAAGTAAACAAATATTACGGCTGGTAAACAAGGATATGGACCAGAAGGAGACCAGGGATGTTATAAAGGTATAAGTGGAGTCTGTGGTCTGCGATTGGGGTTTGGTGGAGCTAATGTGGTGTTATGGTTACTGTGTAGGATGAACTATAACTTTTATATAAATAGCAACGAGAACATAATAAGTTGGGGAGGTAACAGCGGTTTGTACATGCAAGACTCATCACATCAGATGAGGAGTAACTTTGGCATGGGTTTGTTGCTTGGCATGGCAGAGGCAGCTTCACGGTCTCCGCCATCAGGCGGAGCAACGGGTCTGGGCGGAGCCCAGCCGTCGGAGACTAGGGACCAGTACAGTGACAAGATTAAGATTAGAATTACAAGTGAAGTCTATACGATTAGAAGGAAAGGCGCCAGCAGCAAGAGGGAACTGGCGGTGATCTTTGAGGCTTTCGAGGTATTTTCTTGTGGGCTGCTAGAGGATGAGGATGAGGAGGCCGAAGGGTTTCCAGCAATGGCCGATGTTGTGGAGCTGGAGTTGGTGTCGGAGTCGGTGCCGGAGCCGGAGCCAGAGTTAGAGCTAGAGCTAGAGTCAGTGCTAGAGCCGGAGCTAGAGCTAGAGCTAGAGCTAGAGTCAGTGCCAGAGCCGGAGCCAGAGTTAGAGCTAGAGCTTGACTGGGAAGCAGCAGAAGCAGAAGCAGAGCCTGATTCAGAGCCTGATTCGGAGCTGGAGCCAGAAGTGGAGGCATAGTCGGATCCTGAGCCAGTGCCAGAAGCGCTAGAGCCAGTAGCAGAGCTAGAGCCAGTGCCAGAACTGGACTCTGATCCAGAGGTGGAGCCGGAAGTCGAGCCGGAGCCTGAGCCGGAGCCTGAGCCGGAGCCTGAACCAGAGCCTGAACCAGAGCCTGAACCAGAGCTTGAACCAGAGCTTGAACCAGAGCTTGAACCAGAAGTAGCACTTGATCCAGCAGCAGAGTTAGAGCTAGAGTCAGAGCCTGAACCTGAACCTGAGCCAGTACCTGTACCAGAGGAAGCACTTGATCCAGCAGCAGAGCTAGAGCTGGAGCCTGAACCTGAACCTGAACCTGAACCTGAACCAGTACCAGTACCAGAGGAAGCACTTGCTCCAGCAGCAGAGCTAGAGCTGGAGCCTGAACCTGAACCTGAACCTGAACCTGAACCTGAACCTGAACCAGTACCTGAAGAAGCAGTTGATCCAGTAGCAGAGCTAGTGCCAGAGCCTGAACCTGAACCTGTACCTGAACCAGTACCAGAGGACGCAGTTGATCCAGTAGCAGAGCTGGTGCCAGAGCCTGAACCTGATCCATTACCTCCGGCAGGAGTGGTACTGCTAACTGATGATGTAGAGGAACCAGAACCTCTATAATATGACGTAACTGGCGTGGTGGCCAATTGAGATCCAGAAGAGGTTCCTGATGTAGCGATGCTAGCACCTCCAGAAGTCAGAACACCGCTAGAAGTCTCTAATGATGAACTGGAGACAGTGGCAGAACTTGATGACGTATCTCCACCATTAGGGCAGTCTCTACACGCCAAAGTTGGGATGGCGGCCGATGATACCGAGGCAGAGCTAGACAGGCTGGAAGAACTGGCACTGGAAGGAGCAGTGGAGCCGGGGCTAGATAAGACAGTGGTGTTGGAGAAAACGAAGCTGGAACTTGGGGAAGCAGCAGAGCTGGAAGCAGAGCTAGAAGTAGCACTAGAAGCAATGCTGGAAGGAACAGCAGAACCGGGTGTACTAGAGGCAGAGCTAGAAGCAGCACTAGACGTGACACTAGAAGCAATGCTGGAGGAAAGAGCAGAGCTGGATGCACTAGAAGCTGAGCTAGAAGCAGCACTAGAAGTGGCACTAGAAGCAATGCTGGAGGAAACAGCAGAGCTGGATGCACTAGAAGCTGAGCTAGAAGCAGCACTAGAAGTGGCACTAGAAGCGATGCTGGAGGAAAGAGCAGAGCTGGATGCACCAGAAGCAGCACTAGAGGTGGCACTAGAAGCAATGCTGGAGGAAAGAGCAGAGCTGGATGCACTGGAAGCTGAGCTAGAAGCAGCACTAGAAGCAGCAGAAGAGCTAACAACGCCACTCAAAGGGATTGGTGTGGTAGCGACAATGCTGGACGTAGCAGTACAAATCAACGCACTGCTGCTAGAAGACGATGAACTGCAAGTAGCAGTGGGATTTTGAATAGTGGAGATCTGACCTGCAATGACACCAAGCGTGCTATTGTACAGACTAATGAGGGTATTTACGAGACCAGCAACAGTTTCAAGGAGGTCTAGTAACAAATTGCTAATAGCACAAGGGAGACCGAGGTCAGCGACCAAATTCTCCAACGCATTGTACAAGGTAATCACCGCGTCAAGATCCGAGGCCGACAGACCTTCAGAAAGAACATTGGTGAGATCAGTGGAAAGACCACTTATCAAAGACGACAACGCTTGCTCAATAGTAAGCTCATCACATGGAGAAAGATCTCCAAGACTTTCAACAGTGGACACCAACTGAGTGAGGGTGTTGGAGGCAGCAGAGTAGTTCCCGTTGGTTAAGAGATCACCAAGATCATTGACTGTCGTTACGAGGTTTGAAACAACTCCCGTAGCGGTACATGGAACGACTGTGGTAACAATTGCAGTTCCAGAGCAAACTGTCTGAGTTGCGCTTACCGATGAACCAGATGAACCAGAAGCAGCACTAGTAGAGGCACCACTGGAGGAAGCAGCTGAACCAGAGGTACTGGAAGAAGCAGCTGAACCAGAAGCAGTACTAGAAGAAGCAGCTGAGCTAGACGCACCAGTAGAAGAAGAAGCTGAGCTAGACGCACCAGAAGAAGCAGCTGAACTAGAGGCACCAGTAGAAGAAGCAGCTGAGCTAGACGCACCAGAAGAAGCAGCTGAACTAGAGGCACCAGTAGAAGAAGCAGCTGAGCTAGACGCACCAGAAGAAGCAGCTGAACTAGAGGCACCAGTAGAAGAAGCAGCTGAGCTAGACGCACCAGAAGAAGCAGCTGAACTAGAGGCACCAGTAGAAGAAGCAGCTGAGCTAGACGCACCAGAAGAAGCAGCTGAACTAGAGGCACCAGTAGAAGAAGCAGCTGAGCTAGACGCACCAGAAGAAGCAGCCGAACTAGAGGCACCAGAAGAAGCAGCTGAGCTAGACGCACCAGAAGAAGAAGCCGAACTAGAGGCACCAGAAGAAGCAGCACTAGAAGTACCAGAAGAAGCAGCTGAACTAGAAGCACCGGAGGAAGCAGCACTAGAAGCATCAGAAGAAGCAGCTGAGCTGGATGTGGCAGTACACACTAATGCACTACTGCTGGAAGAAGAAGTACACGAAATGGTTGGATTCTGAACAGTGGAAATATCACCTGCAAGAACACCAAGAGTACTGTTGTATAAATTTATGAGAGTGTTTAGAAGACTACCAATAGTTTCAAGGAGAGTCAATAACACGTTGCTCAGATCGCATGGAAGGCCAAGTTCAGCAATAAGGTTCTCCAATGCGTCGTACAGAGTAATCACAGCATCAAGATCCGAAGCTGATAACCCTTCAGACAGAACATTGGTGAGATCAGTAGAAAGACCGCTAATCAGAGACGACAGCGCTTGCTCAATAGTAAGCTCGTCACATGGAGAAAGATCTCCAAGACTTTCTACCGTGGACACCAATTGAGTGAGGGCACTGGACGCAGCAGTGAAGTTTCCGTTTGTCAAAAGCTCACCAACATCATTAATGGTGGTCACCAGGTTCAAGATGGCACCAGTGGCAGTGCATGGGACAACAGTCGTAACGGTAGCAGTTCCAGAACAAACAGTTTCCGTAATGCTGACCGAGCCAGTAGAACCTGCACTAGATGCAACAGAAGAAGTAGTAGTAGCACTAGAAGAAGCAGCAGTAGAGGCACTAGAGGCACTAGAAGCACTAGAAGTATCAGAAGAGGCAGCTGAGCTAGAGGCACCACTGGAAGTGGCAGCTGAACTAGAGGCACCAGAGGAAGCAGCACCAGAAGCACTAGAAGAGGCAGCTGAACTTGAGGCTCCAGAAGAAGCAGCACTAGAAGCACTAGAAGAGGCAGCTGAACTAGAGGCTCCAGAAGAAGCAGCTGAACTAGAGGCAACACTAGAAGAAGCAGCTGAGCTGGATGTAGCAGTACACACTAATGCACTACTGCTGGAAGACGAAGAGGTACAGGAAATGGTTGGATTTTGAACAGTGGAAATATCACCTGCAAGAACACCAAGAGTGCTGTTGTACAAACTGATGAGGGTATTTAAGAGAGTGCCAACAGTTTCAAGGAGAGTCAATAAAACGTTGCTCAGATCGCAGGGAAGGCCAAGTTCAGCGATCAGGTTCTCCAAGGCATCGTAAAGAGTGATAACAGCATCAAGATCCGAGACGGATAAACCTTCAGACAGAACATTGGTGAGATCAGTAGAAAGACCACTAATCAAAGACGACAAAGCTTGCTCAATAGTAAGCTCATCACATGGAGAAAGATCTCCAAGACTTTGTACAGTAGACACCAATTGAGTGAGGGTACTGGACGCAGCAGTGAAGTTTCCGTTTGTCAAAAGCTCACCAACATCATTAATGGTGGTCACCAGGTTCAAGATGGCACCAGTGGCAGTGCATGGGACAACAGTCGTAACGGTAGCAGTTCCAGAACAAACAGTTTCCGTAATGCTGACCGAGCCAGTAGAACCTGCACTAGATGCAACAGAAGCAGTAGTAGTACCAGAAGAAGCGGCACTAGATGCACCAGAAGAAGTAGCAGTAGAGGCAGCTGAGCTCGATGCACCAGGGGAAGCAGCTGAACTAGAAGCACCAGAAGAAGCAGCTGAACTAGAAGCACCAGAGGAAGCAGCACTAGAAGCACCAGAAGAAGCAGTTGAACTAGAGGCACCAGAAGAAGCAGCACTAGAAGTACCAGAAGAAGCAGCTGAACTAGAGGCAACACTAGAAGAAGCAGCTGAGCTGGATGTAGCAGTACACACTAATGCACTACTGCTGGAAGACGAAGAGGTACAGGAAATGGTTGGATTTTGAACAGTGGAAATATCACCTGCAAGAACACCAAGAGTGCTGTTGTACAAACTGATGAGGGTATTTAGAAGAGTGCCAACAGTTTCAAGCAGTGTTAATAATACATTGCTCAAATCACAGGGAAGGCCAAGTTCAGCGATCAGGTTCTCCAAGGCATCGTAAAGAGTGATAACAGCATCGAGATCCGAGGCAGATAAACCTTCAGATAGAACATTGGTGAGATCTGTAGAAAGACCACTAATCAAAGACGACAAAGCTTGCTCAATAGTAAGCTCGTCACATGGGGAAAGATCTCCAAGACTTTGTACAGTAGACACCAATTGAGTGAGGGTACTGGACGCAGCAGTAAAGTTTCCGTTTGTCAAAAGCTCACCAACATCATTGATGGTTGTCACGAGGTTCAGGACGGCACCAGTGGCGGTACATGGGACCACAGTTGTAACTGTAGCAGTTCCGGAACAGACAGTTTCGGTAATGCTGACGGATGTCGAAGATCCCGCACTAGAAGCAGCACTAGAAGCAGTACTTGAAGCAGTGCTAGAAGCAACACTAGAAGCAGCACTTGAAGCAGCAGTAGAACCGGCACTAGAAGCAACACTAGAAGCAGCACTTGAAGCAGCAGTAGAACCGGCACTAGAAGCACTGGAAGCACTAGAAGCACTAGAAGAACTAGAAGCACTGGAAGCACTAGAAGCACTAGAAGCACTAGAAGCACTGGAAGCAACTGAACTGGATGTAGCAGTACAGACTAATGCACTGGTGGTAGACGAAGCACAGGAAATGGTTGGATTCTGAACAGTGGAAATATCACCTGCAAGAACACCAAGAGTGCTGTTGTACAAACGGATGAGGGTATTTAAAAGAGTGCCAACAGTTTCAAGGAGTGTTAATAATACATTGCTCAAATCACAGGGAAGACCAAGGTCGGCGATCAGGATCTCCAAAGAGTCGTACAGAGTAATCACAGCATCGAGATCCGAGGCGGATAAACCTTCAGAAAGAACATTGGTAAGATCAGTAGAAAGACCGCTAATTAAAGACGAAAGAGCTTCTTCAATAGTAAGCTCATCACATGGAGAAAGATCTCCAAGACTTTCAACAGTGGTAATAGCTTGAGTGAGGGTACTGGAAGCAGCAGTAAAGTTTCCGTTGGTCAAAAGCTCACCAACATCATTGATGGTGGTGACGAGGTTTGAAACAACTCCCGTAGCGGTACATGGAACAACAGTTGTAACAGTAGCAGTTCCAGAACATACAGTCTCCGTTACACTTACCGAGGCGGAAGATTGAGCAAAAGCTCCTCGGAGAGCAGCAAGGCCGAAAATGGCCACAGTTGACAGCCTCATAATACGAAACGAATGAATAGGTATCCTAAAAGTCGGATGAGGAATACTATGAAAGAGGAGTGGACGGAAGGGGGTCTTTTTATGTTAACGTGAGGGTGCATTTTGCAATCAAACTACCTATCCGGCTAGTGCGAGCTGTTTGTGATAGCAATAGCCATGTCTGCAACTGGCAATGTCTGGAGGTTGAATAGCCGAAGATTGGGCATTTTTGGCGAAATAGGTATCAACACCAGCATAAACAGATAGATATGCAGGGGAATTCTATCACTTCTGCTCAATTGCCCGATCTGGGGCTTGTACATGTTCTCCGTCATGTATGGCATCGAAAAGAGGCCATGGTCATGGTCTTATGTTCTTCTTCACGTTTTCAAGCTATATAGATTTCAGACGACCGCCTCTTGAAGTATAGGGAGAGATATCAAAAAATCACTACCAATATAAATTAAATAAAAAAGCAGATGACGTGTTTTGACTCAATTGTATAACCGTCTCTAATGCTATATAATTTCTTGGTCCTCTATCGCATATGATCGAGGATCGGTCGGTCATGATCATCTTGTTGGTATTGAGGATAATAATATAATGTTGATCAACTAGAGTACTGCGGCTTGTTCCAGCGAAGCAAAAGTTGTTGCCAGCACTCAATTTCATATAATGAGATATCGTCGTCAGCAATTTATAGCAAGACAACTATGGTTGAGCTAGTTTGGAATTTTTTTAGATTTTTGTTTTCAAATTCTTTTCAATTTACCCCTCATTTCACTCCATCGTCCCTGTACCTCACATAAAAACGGCAAAGAAAAATGTACATACAAAATACGAAGAGAGGGGTAATATGATATTGAGTATATAACCGGTAAAGCCATGATCAGTACGTATCCTTAAGTGGTGCTTTTGACGCATGCTCCGACACAGTTTCAGTCAATCTCGATCTTTCATATTCCTTTACTTGAGTTCATGCATCTGTACCGAGGCCGATGCATGCCTAATATGTCGTGCACTGGACCTACCTCATGTAGCAGGGATCTGGCCTAGTTACCAGAAATATGCAGGCCTTCTGCCGGTTACATTCGGTGCGAAATCGGACCGGTCTTGTACTGGCGTCAGCTTCTTTTCTATTGGGTGTGCGCAAACCTATGGTTTGATTTAATACAGATTTCATAAAGACACAAAAAACCATCCAGATTGGAATTTTATAAAAATTAGGTTCATGTTTTTGTTGCTTATCGTTGCTCATCCTTGGCTAGTTTAAGGCGCGACGTTAGGATTGTTTAACCTTAAATGATATGCTGATTGCATAGAGCGCATAACGCTAAGGCGGAGATTTCAGCGATAAGGGTAGGGGGACATGTCCGTAGAGGGTATATTTTATCTCCCTCGACTGTATAATCGAAGATATACCGTCACAATGTTGTTTCTTTTGAACCTTTTGTTTTGATAATTGACTTTCCGTATTTATGCCCATTATTTCAGAAATCTGAGGCGGCGGTTTGTTTCTTGCATTGCATTTCGATAGAAATGTCGATTTGGGTGACCAGAATCCCTGATTCGTTCTTGATCTTGCCCATCTTTCGATATGATACGCGGTCGTTTGTTCATATCTGTCTCTTCACCATCGGCGCGCTGTCAATCGGGCCGTCAATCCCGTCGATTATACAGATTTTACGAATTTTCCGCATTTAAAGAGGTACGGTGGTCCTGAGTTCAGGTACATTAGTGACGGAGCGACGTCTTTTGCATTGAAGATGATCCAGCCACTCAAGAATTCTAACAAAGGAACCGTCTATCTATCTTGTGGTATCGGTCGTCACGGCGACACAATAGATATCAATCCAATCAATGCTGCTCGTGATATCCGTGCAACAGTAATGGAGTGTGGCAGTGCCAGATTTGTAAACAAGAAGCAGTGTTCTCAAACAAAGAACGAGCATTCGATCATTTTATTCAGAGAATTATTAGATAAAGAAAAATGAGCGACACCGCTAATCGTAGTCAAGGATCTCATTGTTAAAGTCATTCTCGCTAGAATCACCGCTAAACGCCTGCTCATGTGCCTCTTTGATATATTTCATGGCATCGACAGGTTGTTGGTTACGGTCGTTGAATCCCCATTCCTGCTCGGAATTGTCATAGATTGTCAAGTTGCGGACATCTCGCTTGTGAACACCAACATATGAGCCTCCACCAGCCCGATGAAGTACCGCCAAGTTATCCCAAATGGCGAAATCTTGTGGATCTTCATAAAATACTTTAAGGATGTATTTAGGTTGCGTGGCATGAGTAAACAACTGGTCAATTAGCTTTCTGCCCTCGTCAAGATCCATTCCTTCAATATGATGTAAATGACCTGCAAGATACAGATCCTTGCGTCCAGTTTGTTTTTGAATCTCCACGATAGGGAATTTTCCAAATGGGAAATCTACAGGGTCTAGCATTTGAAATGTTTTAAGCCACGGCGCGGCCTTACGACGGGATTCAAAAATCGAATGGGCTCCTACTTTATTTTCAATCATCTTCTTTATCTCGTCGTCCAAGTCATCATATGCAGTACGAGAGTCTGCAAATTCGGTTGCTCCGCCCGTACCTGGAGGAGGAGGAAGTGTACATTTCAAGGTGGTGTAACGGACCCTTCTTGGGTCGTACGACTTGTCGACGTGGAAAATCCCCGTCGCCTTGCCAATGAAATACTGAAGCTCGCCTTTTTTGACCACCGTACCATCTCGGTGGATGTTACTAGGATCTCCAATAGTGTTCGACTTGACTCGGTTATCAGATGATTTGTAACGGGTCAGCTCGCCAAAACTTTGCCCAAACTTGACAAACGTCTCATCAGTCATGCCAGTCTTACGGAATACTAGAACCCCATACTTATGAAGTGCATTTTTAATCTGCTGCATTACATCTGACGACGGCACATCCTTGGAGAAGTCCACTCCCACGCACTGGGCTCCAAACGTGTCATGAAGACGAACAAATTGAACAGAGCTCTGGGTCATGTTCTCTCTCTCTCTCTCTCTCTCTCTCTCTGACGAGCTGCTGCTGGTAGCTTCCAAAGGGTCATTTTATAGCTGGCAGGGCCCCCACTCGGGCCCCCACCTGGGGGGGTTCGGCCTCCGGCGGCTGGGCGCTGCCCAGACCCGTTTGTGTTCGCTTCGCGAACTGTCTTGATCGTATGGTCTTCATAGCATACGTGAAATACATTGCGTGCGGTCCGTAAACGAGCGAAGCGAGCAACCGGGTCTGGGCAGCGCCCAGCCGCCGGAGGCACCCCACGCGGTCCCCCTTAATTGCCCCCTCCCCCTCCTCCACATCCACCACCACCTCCACACCCTCCACCATTTCCTCCACAAACTCCTCCCATACCGCCCATTGCGCCTCCTCCCACACAGGCCCCGTTCATCGATAAACTGCCTCCGGCGCACGCTCCCGTCATGCCTGCGCATCCTCCTTGAGCAACGTTTCCTCCGCATGTTCCAGCAGCACAGTTTCCAGCAGCTCCAGCTCCTGTGGCCATACAGGCCGGGTTGGCAGGATACATATACTCGCCTCCAAAGGGCACTCCCACGTAGGGAACAAATCCAAATGGAAACAGCGTGGGATATCCCCAGTAGTATGAGTATAGATAGGCGTCGTTGTTTCTATTAGGCAGAGTACGACCTTTTTTCTTTGCTCTCTTGGCAGCCGAGTCGTAGGCCTTCTCGAGCTGCTTGATTTTCGCCTGCCGGCGTCGTTCATGGGCTCCTCGCACTGTCTCGGTGGCTATTGTCTGAACAGCATTGTGGGCAGATATGTGTGGAGCCTTATTGGGGTCGGATGGCAAGTCAGTATGGTGGTTAAACAGCTGGTTATCGACCTTTGCATCTGATTTGGAATGGAAGATTGATCGGTGGGTTTCACGGACCGCCTCACAGTACCAGCACATACAGCTGGAGTAGGGTTCTTTATATAGTCGTTGATAAGTCTTGCAAGTCCATTCAAACGAATCCGACAGCTTGGATTCATCGATTTTGTCGTCGTGATCAATGAACTTTTTTGTGGTAGAATCGCAGTATTTATAGTATGTAGAAGGTGATAGTTGATGGGTATGCCATGCCAGATCCACATCCAGAGTAGGTACTGCCACTCGGGATGGATGAGTAGCTATGATATGCATGAATCGTTGATACTTTGTTAGTAATTGATCCATTGTTGAGCGGGCGGCCGGTGAGTGTAGCCAGTCAATGTTGTGCATCTTCTCTATAAAGGTGCCTTGACGTATAACGGCTCCTACCAAATCTAAAGACAATGGCGACGAGTTTTCCCAGTATCGGGCCATCATGCGACGAATGGAGATTCGTCCGTTAAGAGATCCTAAAGGCGTTAGAGTCCTTCCTTTGGTAGCTCGTTTAATGACTCTGCGGTCTTGTAAGCAAACTTCGAACACGGTGCGAATCAAAGTCATGTCTAACTCAGTCTTGTCTCGTGGAAGAGGATGGTTCGGATCCGTGACCTCTAGAAACAGGCTCATCTGAGATTGAATGATTTGGTTAGGAAGAAAATAGTCTTGATGAGTATTGCCTGATGGACGGGACGATACGGGCTTGCCATCACGGGTCAGTAAAGTTCCTGGCATTGGCACATCATCTTTGATCAGTAATTGGATATCTTTCCGGAACTTGTGGACTCTTAGAGCCTGGTGATTAATAAGAAAGTTACATGATGGGCACACGGTCTGGAACCGTTTGTCGCCATAGCCATTACTCAACTCGAATGGTTTAGATACATCTGTTCCTAAGTCGCCGTTTGTCCATGGCACTTGTAGATGAGCATTACAAGCAGGACAGGTGAGATATTTCACTGGAGAATCGTGTAAATTATCCCATTGCAAGCCTGTCAATCCTTTAAAGGTTTCTTGGGCTCTGGAGTTTGTCTTGTATTGAAAGTCGGTGCTGATGCACTGGTTTACGGCGTTCCAAGGCATGCCTTCGGCCCAGAACCGTCTCATGCCATGACGGATACAATCCTCTAGATAATTGCGTGGGTTCAACATATACGAATGCCATACCATGAGAACATCAATAGGAGGCAGATTATCGACCGTAAACAAGGTGGACGATGATGACGACGATACCGGTAGCTCTGAAAACCTCGTGGGGTCACGTATGATCTGTAGCTGGGTGATCATGGGCTCATCTCGAGGGACACAAACCTCCCACCATTTGCGGAACCGGTCTTCGGCGCGCACCAGATAAATGGCCCATCGCTTCTCGCATAACTTGGCCAATGCGAGATTCCTGTCATCTTCTTTCTCCAGGCCCTCGGCCATACTATTGGATATACCAAACAATCCATCCTGATTTCCAATATCACAACGCAGCACTTGAAATGTCTCTAGCAGTTTCAAATGTGCCAAGCACTGATCTGGAGTAGGATACGTCGAAGGTTCTAAGTTGAGTGGTAAAAACGGAGTCTCACCAGCATTACTACTATTCCCACTATCTCTACCATCTCCACCATCTCCACTATCTCCACCACCTACACCACCTCTCCCATCTCCACTATCTCCACCACCTACACCACCTCTCCCATCTCCACCATCTCCACCTCTCCCATCTCCACCATCTCCACCTCTCCCATCTCTACCACCCCCACTATGGACATTTCCGTCAAATACTTCATAAGCCGGAACAGATTCCGACGAAATACTCCCAGTCATTAATTTCTCTCTCAATACCAACTGCGATATCCTCGCTCACTAACCAGACGCATGTGCTACATAAATAAACATTACACAATCTCCACTTTTATGACTGCATCAACGCACCACCTCCACCTCTACCTCCACCCCGGAATCCGCCTGAATGGCCAGAAGAACTTCTCTCGTTGGATCTCGCTCGCTCGCTCGCTGGGGGCTCTGCCTCCGGCGGCTGGGCGCTGCCCAGACCCGTTGCTCCGCTTCGCGGAGGGCTACTTAGGGACGGGGTCCGCTGACGCCGGCGGCCGTCGCTCACGTGATGCGTCCCGGGGGTGTGCAGATGCAGACATTATTATAATGAGGCAAAGTAACCTGTTATTGTGCATGAGTGGCAAATTTGACGTCAGGCCTAGCGCCGTGTGAGCCACAGCAGCTCTCGGGGAGTAGGGGGAAGAAGGTAGTGGCGTTGGGGAGCAGGCAGGGGAAGAGGAGAAAGAGGCGGAACTGAGAGCGGGACCCGGGGGGGGTGTAAACCACCAATCAGTCTAGCGCAATTGCCAAGCACAAGTCTAATTTCAGTGGAAATGAGATTGGCTCGAGAGATTATGGCGGCTGTGGGCCGTGGAGGCCACGCCACACACAAGCAACAGCGGCGAAGTAAGAACCCACGCCCAGCAGGCATCCCCAGGAGGCACCCACAAGGCCGCCCCCCCGCCCCCCCCTGTCGCTGGTCCCAGCAGCTCGCGAAGCGAGCACAAACGGGTCCGGGCAGCGCCCGGCCGCCGGAGGCAACAGCGATAGCGGCGCCCGCGCAACCACAGCTCTTTGCTGGCGCGGGGGGTGAGTGGCGTCGGGCAGGTTTTTTTTGTCGCCACCCGCCATGCCTTGTGCGCGGTGCCTGGAGGGGAGCTCGGGCGGCGGCGGCTGCACCTGCGCGGTAGTCGTCTTCCAGCGAGCCTACAGGACTGGGAATGGGGGTGGGTTAGTGCATGTTTATTGTACGTCTTTTTTCGCCTCTCCTTTTTACTTTCATTAGAGACAAAAGTCATTCGACGTGGACAGAGAGAAGAGAGAAGAGAGAGAAGAGAGAGAAGAGAGAGAAGAGAGAGAAGAGAGAGAAGAGAAGACAAGTGAGAGAAAAAGGAAACAAGAGAATAAAAAGCTTGCTTTGATTAGAGCAGTGAATGATTGTGAGTGGCGGGCAATAACACGATACCGTATACACCACACCCGTTGACAGAGCTAGGTATCAGGAGGACGATTAGCAGTGGGGAAGAAAAAAACACAAGTGGCCGTTTGACCATGAGAGAACTCAACTTCCGATCTGTGCCGTCGAATCGAGCGGCCGTGTCCATTACAACCACGTTATATGACCGACGGGCACTGGACTGTACTGCAGACCGGCCACTGGTGAACTCGCTTAATCACTTGACATATCTAGCATCATCGAGCGCGCGAGTGCGAGAGACTCTATGTGTAGATGGTGGATTAGAACGACTGGTGGCGATTCTGAAAGAATGTCGAGATGACTTTCATCGAGACGCTGAATGCAACGGAGGGCTTATGTCTCGCAGTACAAAAGAACAGGTAATGCTGACGGCTTGGAAATGGACTTTGGCGTTACAGTGTCTGGTGTTTTTAGGTACTCGAGGCACTGAACAGATCCGAAGCCGGGTCGTGGATGCAGGTTTAATACCGGTTATCACCACCATTCTCGACAATTATCTGTTCACGAGCACAGATAAGTCGCGAGGGCTTCAAAAGGCACGAGTGGCCAATTTGGTCAAGACTGATGGCCGTCGATATATCAGTGGCCATAGCACTGCGGCCGCTGCACTTAGCACGGCGGCATTAGGAGAGGATACACCAGTACCTAGTGGAGGAGTGAGTGGTGGAGTGGGTGGAGGAGTTGGAGTTGGAGTTGGGGTGGGAGGAGTGAGTGGAGGAGTGAGTGGAGGAGTTGGAGTTGGAGCGGGAATAGGGGCAGGAATAGGAGCTGGAGCTGGAGCTGGAGTTGGAGCTGGAGCTGGAGCGGGAATAGGAGCCGGAGCCGGAGCTGGACCCGCCCCATCCACCGCTAGCTCAACTCCCTTTTCCAATCATTTACGACCCGTGTCTTCAAACACTTCGACAGCAGATTCGATTGCTTCAAGCTCGGCGTCTAGTGTGTTCTCCATCGCGTCAATGTCTTCGTCGGTTTCATCTGTGTCTTCTTTAGACAGTTTTGATAGCCAGAGCGAAATCATTGCCACTCCACAGAACATGCCATATTTCCAGCAGCACCAGCAGCCACAACCCCAACAGCAACGATTCGGGCCAACTGATCGTCAACCAATGTCGACATCAGCAGCCATTAACTCTTCGTTTGCCCAAAACGTGCTGGTAGCTGCTGCCACATCGGCCACTTCAGTGCCAGCCAACTCTCTACGGACCAACCAGCCAAACCCAAGATTCCCTCCCCTTCACTCGCAGGCATCCAACGCGGTATTCCATACTCATGCTCGAGCATCTCCTGTTAGCTCGTTGCAGTCACAACAACAGCATAATATTAATCATAACCATCATCATCATCATCACCACCATCATCATGGCCATGATAGCATGAGATCCATATCTCCTGAAACTTCGGCAACCGCTGATGGTACCCCAAACCCCAGCTCCACCAACCTACCAGATGACAATGACGAGTACGACTCGGCGTCCACCATCACTACCACAATGCCAAACCCCACGTTGTCAACTGCCATTGTAGACCCCGAATCTATTTCTGAAGATGATAACAACCCGCTCTCCTCATGGACCGATATGGTTCTGCGACCTCAGCAGGAGCCAGAACAGCAACAACAGCAGCAACAACAACAACAACAACAACAACAACAGCCACAGTTTCCAATTCCCTTTCGACAAACTCAAGGCGCGCTTCAGGCTGCGACTGTGAATCAAAGAGGACCAGGAGCTGTGACTACCACCACCACCAACACCACTGCAAACGGCGGTGTCACCCCCACCACCGTCAACGACCCAACTATCAGTAGAGGAGCATCTGTAAATGCGTCGGTGGCATCGGCCGTGTCGGCTGTACCAAGACAGTTTCGAGATCATGTGATTGTCACTCGTGAAGAAGATATCATTTGGGCTCTGGAGATTCTCGCGTTTGTGTCCAAATACGCCTATCTCAAACCCAGTCTTCAAAGTAGTCATCTCGTGCCCACACTGTCGGTCCGCGATCCCACGGCCCCGCCTCTAGTCAAGGCCAATTGTGCCAAACATCAAGCCCCCTCTTCAGCTTTTGCGTCAAGATCAGCAGAATCTTCCTTATGGCTTGGTGAAGAAAAAGAACAAGGTCAAGATGATGACGACATGGACATCGATATGAGACAGGCTACTTCGGACCATGTTCACCACGACCATGACCACGATCATGACCACTCGGCTTGGAACTACGACGAGTACGACTTCGACGTGGAAAAAGACATTGATTCCGAATACTTGGGCGAATCCATCAATATTTTCCCGTTGGTCGAGAAGTTCACCGTCAAGCAGTTTCCGAAAGAGATCCAGTACTGGGCAGGAGTCATCATGCGTAACTCATGTCGTCGAAACGAGTCCTTAGGAGGCATTCGCCAGTGCGCCAACTTCGAATGTGGCAGATGGGAAGAGTATCCTCGTCAGTTTGCAAAGTGCCGCCGCTGTAAGCGCACAAAGTACTGCAGCAAAGAATGCCAATTACAGGCCTGGAACTTCCACCGTCATTGGTGTGTGCAATCTGGAGCTGGTAGCAGCACCAGTAGTGGCAGCAGCTCCTCAAGACACACTGCCTCTGCCGTCGCTGCCACCTCTCATACCCACTCGCCTCGTCCGGCTGTGCCCGCCACTGCCGCCATTCATGCCCAGCCGGCCGCCGCTACTTCTCGCTCCCTGGCCACCATGGAACAGACCACGACTTCTTGACCTACACCAACCCCCCTCCCCTCCGGAATATGTCTACATATATATATTCATCTATATATATACATTTATTTATTCAAAAATAAAACATGATGTCTTCTGTCTCGCCTCGCTCCTGGGTCCTGGGCTCTGCCTCCGGCGGCTGGGCGCTGCCCAGACCCGTGGCTCCGCTTCGCGGAGAGCTTGGAGCACACTGGACGGTGGTACTCTGCTTTGCGCGACTGCCCAGCGCTTCACGGCATCCGTTCATGTGAACTCAGCTACAAATCGATCTCCAAAGAAAGCCAAGAGACCGACTCCACACCCACCGCACAACACGCATCCTCCGCGAAGCGGAGCCACGGGTCTGGGCAGCGCCCAGCCGCCGGAGGCAGGGCCCAACGGACACGATGCAAAACGAGTGTTTGTTATACAGGAACGCCTTCGAGTCTTTTCATCCAGTACATGGTCTGCTCCATGAAGGTGAGGGTGAGAATGGTGTGGGGGCCGATTCTCATGAGGTGAGGAATGAAGCCTTTGTAGAGGGCGAGTGGGCCTTCGATGGTGACGGTTTTGTATAGACAGTCAAAGGGGTTTTTGTACAGGTTGCCCTTCTGGTTATACATTCTGGTCATGAGCACGTCCCAGGGGTTCATGACGATGCACACGCCGAGACCGCTGACGGAACTGGCCAGGAGATGGCGTACGGGGCCATCCGAGGCCACGTTATACTTTTCAATGACGGTCTTGCTCCAGTTGTAGATGGGCAATTGCACACTGGATCCAGCACCGGTTCGGAGAATGGCAGCGTCCACGCCTCGGTACAGACCACGGATGCCCTCGCTTTTCCAAATGGTCGACAGGCCCTGGAATGTGTTTGTGTAATGGGTTTGAGCTCCCACTTTGAACACTGGCGAGTACGACTGCATGCGGATCTTGATCAAGTAGAAAGGCGACCCAGAAATGGCGCCCATGATACCGCTACTGGCACCAGCAGCGATGTTCAGGCCAAACTGCTGGTCGGTGGATTCGTAGCCAAATAGACTATTAAGTCCTCGACGGACCGGTTCATAGAAACCCAATCTACAGCCATTTAAGCCGATTTGATAAATATAGGCGGGGAACAGACCTTTTTGGCATCCGCGAATGCCCTCATGCTTGAAAATGGTTGCTAGACCTTGGAATAATCCAGTATAGACTTTCTGAGCTTGTCCCTTGGCAGCCAGCTCACCCTGGAGCTGCATTCGAGTTTTGACCAATTCTATAGGGTTGGTCACCGTGACGGCTCCACATGCTGCTATGCCTCCAGCTATGAACCCACCAAAATGACTTAGATGTTTAACTGGTTGTTTAGTTTCAATTGTAGAACTGGTGGACATTTTGAATTTTGAATTTTGAATTTTTCACTTCACTTTTCACTTTTCACTTTTGATTCACTGATTTCACCAATCATGAAAAATCGTATTCTACTGTGTCTGTCTATTTCCAATCTCTCTTGTTTATCTAATCCTCTGTATCAATCCTACTGCTAATTGATCTTCTGAAGTTAGTGACTACTTGGCAAATTTCAATAAACTGGAGTATCGGAACAAGCCTCCGATACCGATACCGGTGAGAGGTCAGCTATTCCGATTTCGGCGCCTTATGCGGTTAACGGTCGGAGCATGATCAGGCATGTTTAGGGGAATGTTCAGGGGTAAGTTCACGGGCTACGTTCAACTTACAATTTACTATACCTGATTTCCAGAGTAACAGAGTAGACTGACGGAGTAGAGTGACGGTACCTGAATGTCAATTGGGTGGTAGTGAGAACATGCTGTCAATCAACGTGTCAATCAATTGGCCAATCATTTAGCAGTAATTGACGTTTACCCCGCTCAAAGGTCATCAAATTCCAGCCGCCAATAACCGCTGATACGTTCATTCAGATAATGAATAGAATAAATTGAAACAGATAGATGAACAGATAGATGAACAGATAGATGAACAGATAAATGAACAGATAGATAAATAGATAGATCTATGAGATTCTGTTGCACATTCCTGTTAATCAGTTATCTATTGGATGCGTGATTCGACTGATTGCATCTCAAAACTCCCAGGCATATACGCCCGCCGTTAATTCCCCAGAAGCCCCTTTGCTATACGCTCGATGGCCGTTTTACCCGTCGTAATTTAAACTTTAATAGTTTACAATAACTGATACTCGTTATCGATCTGGTGCAAGCCGACGGTAACCCAGCGGTTATGCATGAATAAAGCAGATTTTCACTTGTATGCAGCTCACTGTGCATGTCAACATTCAAGATAAGATACGATTTCCGCGGCAGTCAACGAGCCCCAGTTTTCTATATAATCTCCTCTTCTCTTCTCAATTGAATTTTTGTTTGCTCATCTGCTCATCTGATCATCTCAGCTACTCATCTACTCATCTACTCAATTCCAATGTCCGTGGCAATTGTAGACATCTCTCAACCTGATACCGACAAGGTCGCTCAAGACTTGGTGGATGCCTGCTCTACTCTTGGGTTTGTATTCATTGAAGGATCCGACTTCACTCAGAAAGATATTGACGACGCTTTTGCCTTGTCAAAGGAATTTTTTCAACTTCCTGTAGAACAAAAGGCTAAAGTACCAATCACTGCTGAGAATCATGGTTACTCTCATATCAATTTGGAAGTGCTGGACCCTGACAATCAACCTAAAGGCGATCCAAAGGAAGCTTTCAATTTTGGCCAGTTTATAAATGGACGTCCTGATCATGACTTGCCCGACTTTTTTGAATCCAGATTGACTCAACTCGATTCGTTACATTCGAAATGTCAATCATTGGCTATTAAGCTTTTGCAGTTATTGGCACTTGGACTTCAAATTGATCCTGATCAAGGAGGAAGCAATTGGTTTTCTGATCGCCATAGACCTGGTAAGGAAGCGGGCTGTATTTTGAGATTCTTGTATTATCATGCTCAAAACTCCGCTTCACCTGAAGAACAGATCCGAGCTGGTGCTCACACTGATTATGGCTCTTTGACTCTTTTGTTTCAAAAGGAAGGAGAAGATGGATTGGAAGTTTTATCTCCTATTACCAAAGAGTGGACAAGAGTCAAGTTTGTTCCCTCTACAAAACCTGGTGCTCCTCCTCCTATTATTGTCAACGTTGCTGATATGCTCAGTTTCTGGACCGCTGGTGTTTTAAAATCCTCGATGCATAGAGTGAGATTTTTACCTGAAGCTCAAAAGGCTGCCCGCGACAGATATTCTATAGTCTATTTTGCTCACCCAGAGAACAATGCTCTTCTCGAACGTGTTCCCAGTCCCATTGTTGAAAAGGCTGATTCAAGAGGTGCAAATAGATCTGATACAAAGGTTATGGCCGCTAAGGAGCATCTTGATAAGAGGTTGGCTGCTACCTATGGTTGGAAAAAGTAAAAAAGTACCAGAAATGTTTGACTTATAATGATTTAATATGATAAGAAACGAATGTTACAACTGCGAAATTTTGGGGATATATATCTACGGAGCTGATAACTAACAAATAAATGATAATTGATAATTATAACTACCCCTGATACCCCTGAATCGTGGATCGTCAATCTCAGCCTCACAAAACACGGCTCAGATCGGGTTAGGTCGCATCTAGAACATCTGATAGCGACAGCTCCTACACGTCGTTAATTCACCGTGTATCTGAACAACCACTATACTATATAAACGGTTGTCACATTGTCACAATGACAGCGACAGGAAGTGAGTAATTGACTGGAGGGGTGTTTCTTCAGGTCGTGGAGAGGTAGGTGCCAACGTCCATGCTAACGTTTTTGACAGTCAACTCGTTCGATACATTGACTGGCGAACTTAGATTGGCCAAGTCGTTGCCGCTGTCAGCGTTACAAGGATCAACACTAGCTGTTGATGGAGAATATTTCGTTTCTCAAACGTTGGGAGTTAAAGGAAAAGACGATTCATCTAATGGGCTTCGCGAACCTCTTGTCCATGCTGTAGGAGGCTTCCCATCTTCTTTGGAAGAAAGAATCAGCAAATTCGTCACTTTGTTAGCCAGTCATCAAATTGAGCCGTTGTTTGTTATCAGTGGATTGGATCTGGTCCAAACAAAGCCACAGCTGAGTACAAAGATAAAACAAGCTGACCAGAGAAATAATGCCTGGAATCTATATGAAAAGGGCCAGGGTGAACAAGCAGTGCTGTTATTCGATGAAATAGACCCTTTTGATGTACGATTGTCTGGATTCGGGTTAAGAAAATTGCTGAGCATTCTACTCGCACTCGGAGTCAAGTATATTCAAGCCCCTTACACGGCGCCTGCTCAGATTGCTTATTTATACCAAGAAGGATATGTCGATGCTGTGTATGGATCCAATGAATGTTTCCTTTACCAGAGCATAGATAAACTGATCACCAGTATTTCATCTGATGATTCGATTCAGTATGTGACAAAGAAAGCAGTACTGAACGAACTGAATTTTGCAACTCATGATCAGTTTGTAGAAGCAGCCGTCGGGGTGGGTTGCTCTTTAACTGGAGGAGTGACTTTTACAACTATTGAACAGATTGTTGCTGCGAATCCTAGAAATACTGCCTTGAGAGCTGCTCAGGAAATCACTCTGGCTAATGGATCAATCTACGGACCAGTGTTTATATCATCTTCAGCTCCCGATTCCAGCTCGGCTGAAAACCCACCATATCTCGAAAGATTCCAAAAGGCACTTGCTGGTATCGACTTTCAGCCAGTCATCAAAGATGATGGTAAGGTGGAATCTTTTCAAAACGTGGCCAATATTCCCAATGATGCGCATGAATTTATAGGTCAAAGATTGCCCGATGAAATTTTCTTTTATCTGTCAAAAGGCTTGATTGGACCCAATCTGCTAGATGCCGTCACTTCTGGCTCATTGATCGAATACGCCCCACTAGACGGTGGTGACAACAAAGAATACAGAGACTTCCTCACCAACCAGCAAAAGGATATCAAAAATAAAGCTTTCAACTTATTAATTGGTTGTTTACACAGATATTATCAATTCAAACCTATAACCACCAAGTTCTGGTATGATTTATCCAATGACAAGAAATTCGAAAGAATTAACCCACCTCTTTATACTACTGTGATTCCACCATGGATTAAAGCTCTAAAAGCCAAGCAGATAACTTCTGATAAATCATGGGATGTGATATCATCATTTATAGAATCAAACCCCATCGCCACCACGCCTGCTACTTCAACTAAATCATTAACTGTTCTTGAATCTGATTCGGATATCTTGACGGTTTCCATTCTTAGCACCTTACAGATTGCCGGTTTCATCTCTAATGATCATTCATTATCAGGCTGGGGTAAGGCCCTTGAAAAAGGGTTAAAAAATATATCCTCTGAGCTGTTTGAGCCGCTGATTGTCGCTACCACTCTACTCAAGAATGGTTTTCTCACTTCGAAACCTTTCACACCTGTTTCTCGTGCATCGCCTCCCTCGACCCTGAATCCTAATGTATTGTTAATCTCTCGAGTAGCGGCTCATATCAACCTTAATCATAACCCAATTGGATATACAGGACCCCTTAGCCGCTCTCTCTTGTCATATCAATCATTTATTTCAGAACAAACTCAAGACTACCGGCTATTATTTGAAACGATTATAACTGCCATCTTCACCAACGGTCAAGCAGACCGTGTAGGCCGTTCCGATCAGCAATGGGACGATCTGGTCAAAAGACTTCCATTCACCAACATTCCAAACGTCGGTACTGGAATAGCTACCCAGTCTTATTTGGAAGAGGTGATCTCGAACGGTGGTGACGTTACAAGTGCTAAGAGTTCCTTGAAACCCATGTTTAAACAGGCTGTCGACGTTGCTAAAGATGTCTCCACCGCATTTGAGCTGTGGAATGCTCTCTTCAGAGTAGTCAATGAGGCCAAGAATCTTAACCTCTCGAGTGCAATTGATTATGAATCTTTTGCCGAAGCTGATAAATGGCTTTCGACTAATCGATTTTAAAAACTATATATATATATATATATATATATATATATATATAAATTAAATATAATTGAGACAGCTCTCAATCATACTGATATTATTTAAAACCTCTTGTGCACCATTTCTTCCCACTTTTCGAGCATACTGCTGACGTCTCTCCAATGGAAGCTTCATGTATCTACTAATCACATCATAATCGAGAAGCGACCTACCAGACGATGATAGCTGTTGAGAAGTAGCAAGTTCACTATCAAGGGCCCGATGCATACGAGGATTCAAACAAGCATTATGCTCATCCTTGTCTATAATTTGTTGTTGGACAACATACAATGCTCTATAGCTTGATTCTGAAATCGGTATGATTGTTGCAATTGTCCCGTCGTCAGCTGCGCATATTGGCATCAACGTAACATCCTGCGAGTCATCATTAACCGGCACTGACAACATGGATGAGAAATGCTTGCCAGTGAAGAATTCAGAACGCCTAATCAGTTTTTGACCCGAAAGCGAATTTGGATCATCGGGGTCGAACTGCAATAAATGTAATTTTCTGTCTCTATCAGCCACAGCGGCATAAAGTGCTCCCTGACTGAAAATAAGCTCTGAAGATACAACTTCAAGTTGTCTAAAATCTTTACTAATGGTGGTGATTCGGTACGGTTCTTGGCCAAACCCAGCAATAATGGTATGTTGCATGCCATCAGCTATTAGCATGAGATTCTTAACTTTCGAAACCGACGCCACATAAACACTAAGGTCTAAAAAGGCCACAGGAATAATGGATTTATCTTCCTGAATATTTCTAATAACCACTTTTTGTCCCTGGGAGACTAATAAATGCCCATCAACCTCACAGATGGCAGTGACAGCTCCTTTAGTGCTTTCATTTCCGATTTCTTTCAATTTTCGGTTTGTTTCCGGCTTACCAGGTTCTGGAACAACTTCAATGCAGTCATAGACATAAAAGAATCCCTTGGCTGCTAAATCTTCACCTCTCAAGAACGACGTGCCAAATGAGATATATTCCTTTTTCAACTTCTGTCTCTCAGACACTTCTAGAACAACAGATTTGATGGCCATGACAACTTCATTCTCTGCCAACGTTACTTCATCGATAACCGTCCAAGTCAATGGCGATATAAGCTTGATACCACTTTGAAATGACTGTGCCTTTGGGAATCCTTCCAACAAACCTGGAATAGGTAGTTCATCTCCATCCACTGCGTTGTATACAATAGGGTTACATACTGAAACAACATAAGCTTGAGCAGTAGAGTGATAGCATATGCCAGTGACACTTTCGTTTAAAAGCACCCGTTTCACCGGCCAAGAATTCGCGTAATCAAATCCTTCGTATAGAGTACCTATACGCAGAATACTTTGGTCATCAACATATGCAAATCCATTATTAACAGAGTCCGTGTTGAACGACGTAATGCCCCAACATGGAGCCCCAGTAAACGGATGCATCCTGATAGGGCTTTGAGCTCCTTTCAAGATCACCAAGGGATTGTCACCAGTAACAACCACGGCCGAGTATCCCAGCCCACCAAAGTCTTCGATTGGGTCTAGTGTGGCATAAGTCACATCGACACGAGACGCCCCCGACTGCACTCTAAGAAACATCAAATTATCTCCGTCAACAATAGGTTCATAGATAATCAGTTCTCCGCTAGTCGTAAGAATGAATAGATATTCCTTACTGACAGTTGTGTCGCCTAGCTGTGCAATGATCGCTCTGTGAATTCCTGTTTCCTCCAGAGATGACTTTGCTGGCGTCTTATCGTCAGCTGCTGACAATTCTACAAGATTGGGCAGCCGAGAGAAAGAATTAAAGCGTAATAACCGAGAATCTCCAACTTGACAAATCTAAAATCGTTAGCATGTTACTTATGAATCGCACTGAGGGAATTCCAGCCTGCTACTTACAAGGATGGAGTTATTTTCTTCCACCAAAACAGCAATCTGAGAAACGCCTTTTTTGAGCTTGGTAAGCTCAGGTACAGGTTCGTCATCTCTCTTACGCTTCTTTCCCACAATGCTTGAGGTACCATGAAACTTCAACAATGATGACGAACAGACATATCCCGATTTTATTTTCAACAAAGATAACTCAGAACCAAGTTCCACTGGCTTGAGAGAAAAAGAATTGCTCTCACTAGAGCTACTATCACCCTCAACTACCTTTAAGATAATAGGTGACTCTGAAGTAATCAGAAGGATATAAGGATCTGCAAACGAGGCTCTGATGATGACGTTTTCGCTATTATAATTGCCTACTCTTGCAAAGTCAGAGTCGTACAACATAACACCATCCTCATGAACTTGAGCGACTATTGAATTACTCAATAAGCAATGCGCATCGACAGTATGCCCGCGGAAAAGTTCGGTAGAGCGAGTGATGTCGGCAAACTCTTCGGCAATCCGATATAACAGAGAAGAACCGTCCGTAGTTGCAAGCACATAACTATCAAACACTGCAACTCCTTCAGCAACGCCTTTGCCGCGGGGAGACAGGGTCCAAACGCCAGTTAAAGAGCCACTCTCTTTATTGAGATCTAAACTGCTGATGAGATTGGGTCGAACAATCTTTTGAAATATCGACAAGCCTCCCGTGGGTCCTGAACCAGTCGATGCTACGAAATCGTATAGATATTCAGAAGGATCTGGATACTTGACATATTTATCTGAGCTCCAAGGGCGGCCAATAGCAATGTCATTAATCGGCCCGTACGTTGGAAGAGCATCATCCAGAGATAATTTAACGGGCGAAAGACTGTTAATTCGAGATGACGACGAAGTTAACACCGCCTTTTTATGCTGCGTTGCTAGACTCGCACCGCCACCGTATATATCATCATATTCTTCATCATAAATATCCACATCTTCATTAGCTTTCTCGGCTTCCACTACCTCTTTTACATCCCCTGCCCCATTGTGTGTTGTTCCTGTGTCTTCAGTTGCAGGTTTTTCTTCATCGTCATTGTCATTATCATCAGCATAGAGATCATCATAATCTATATCATCATCATCTACTGGGGACTTAGATTTGGATTTGGATTTCGATCTCGATTTCTCTTGCTTTGGGGCCGAGGCAGGCACATTAATGGTATCCTTATTCACGACTTGAGATTCTTCATCATCATCGACATGCTTCCAAGAAAGGAGACTGGAGTCCCCAGTTGCACTTCCAATGAAAATATGGTTAGGCCCAAGACAAATGGCACTGGTAGGAGTAATTCCAGCATTATCAGCATCGATATTTTCAGTGACAACAGGTCGTAATCTCAAGCCTTGGACTTTCCTGCCTTCAATGGAAAATTTCACAGAATACTTTTTACCATTTTTCAGAATTAATAATACATCTGTTGACGTTCCAAGTGCCACAACAGATGACCCTTCTAAAGTTATGTCGCCCAGTTCAGCAGATTGGTCCAAAAACCCAAGATACATTTTAGTAACTAGCTTCGAGTATTGATTAACAGATACACCAGTCACTTTACCAGACGAGTCAATGTGAATCAGGTGATTGGCGCCTACTAATAAAGAACCTCCTACCGGAGGCGGTAACGGAACCACCTGATCAATATCATAAGGCAAGCCACCAACAGTGATGATAGCAGTTGATATGCGATTCTGAAGATCCAGTGACAGTACGGAATATTGTACAGTATCTTTATTCAGAGGAGCAGTGGGTGCCCAGGTTTGAACTGGTTCAAATATGATGGCCATTGTAGGTTCTCTATATTCGTGAAGAAATGACATGCCAATAATATTTGAAATCTTGTCATCCAGTTTCGAAGCATGAACAAGAAAACTAGGAAAATAAATAGGTGGTAAGTCGGGTATGGTATCAGTGGCATTCAAATGACCATTCTTGAAGTCATCTAAATCTTCTTCTTTTGTAAATGGTAAGAAAGCCATCTGATCTCTCTGGTAAAGTAGACATAAACAAGACGAGAATGGATCAATAATAAATGTAGACGGGAAGTTGGGATCAGCAAAATGATATGCCTGTTGTTCAGGAATGACCGAGGTAGCAGAATCGCGGATCGAGTTGGCTGCTCGCGCGGTTTGAGAAATGAACCCTCTATTGTTGGTGCTGCCGCTCTTGTTCGTAGTAGCATCATTGTCAATCTTATCTCCTCCACTTCGCAATCCTGGAGCTGTACCGAACGGGAGATGTTTCTCATAAAAATGTACACTAATAGGCGAAAACGTTCTTGAATTATTGTCCCACTGGAGAATGACCATTTTAGCATATCTGAAGCTGATGATCAGACAATCAGTATCAACAGACGCCACTGTGCGCGCCTTATTGATATCCGTAATAAACCCATCCAATGGCCATTCACCAACCAAAATCAGCTTGGCACTGTCGTGCACTTTATGGGCATCCTGGAGCGTGGATATCTCAGTGCCAATAAATGAATCAGATCCTGTGATTACATTGTCGTCAATAGCACTGTCGGCGGTATTGTCAAGGCCATTTTGGCTGTCAAAACTTATAGATCCAGTTGATACAGTCTTTGTTTGAAACAGCTGTAGCACGCTATTTCCACGAACCACAATTAGATCCTGAGCTGCCGACGACGTGAATGAGCCAGCTATAGAATGGCTCACCACCGTAGGTGCAACCAATTGTTTATATACGTGCATTGCAGGTCAATGAACCTACGCACACAGTCGAGATAGGATCAAAAGAGAGTGAAGTGAGGGTGAGGGCGAGTAATGGACTTGGACTTGGACTTGACTTGAACTCGAACTCGAGCGACTTGGATGGATTTAAGTGAGTGAAAAATTAGCCGTACGCGACAGTCCTTTATCATCATAAACTGTTTGCAGAGAATCCTACCATGAAACTGCCCCTCTTCAAGAAGCTGAAAAATTATATATAAAAAGATTATTTGAACCTGACATTTAGTCCGGGATCAACGGGAAATCAATGGCTAAAGCAAAAGCTAATGGAGCTAGGCTAGCGTCTCCGACTCCACCCAAGCCGGTGGCTCTCAATGGAGCCAATGGTTCCCACACCACCAATGGTTCGTTCAAACCGCTGGCATCATCCGTGACCTATGCTGTCACGCTTTTAGCATACTTCTGGCATACTCTTACACGTGGTAGTTTAGTGACTGATCCCGTACGCACATTGACAGAGAATGTCGTCGCTCTGGTTCTTATACAGGTTATCTATTGTGTTTCAGGAGGCTTGGATGGCCAGAATGTGCTCCAACATGCATCTAAACAGAAACAACCAAAAGTTGCCAGCAGTGGTGGCCTGTCAACCAAAATTTCGGTGAGTGACTCAAGATTTTATACGTGTACAAAGGTAGATCTCTAACAGATAGACTGCAATTCTTGCTACGATACTTAGTTTAGCCATGTCAATATTGGTTTTTGGATTGCTGATTCTGTTTGGTGCTCCTGCTACGTCGTTTGTTGGTGAGACGTTTCTTTGCGCAGTACACATTTCAATTTTATCAGTCCAGCCACTTGTGTTTGTATATGGTCTGGATTCCAAAATCTGGAAGGATATCATCTCTGTCAAATTACCAGTGAATGGTGTTTACGGAGCATCGGTCGGAACTTGGTTAGGCGCTTGGTTGGGCGCCGTCCCTATTCCCTTGGATTGGGATAGACCATGGCAGAGATGGCCTGTAACTATAGTTGCTGGAGCTTACTTTGGTACTGCCATTGGTACTTTAATAGGGGCTTTCTATCGACGAATCAGATCCTAGTACTATTATATATATATATATAATGAATAATATTCGAGCGACTGACAAGGAACATTAGTCGGAACCTGTGTGATGGCCGGTAGGGTGCCGAGAGTGTGCTACGAGCATGGCGGTTACTCGTCAGTATTCCCATACTTTGCTTCAAGACGACGGAGAAGCTGGAGACGAGCATAATACAGTTTCCATTTCGATAATGCATCGTCAGTTCGATTATCAGCTTCCTTTTGTCTTTTTATCTCTTGGTCGGCCCGCCAAGCATCGACAAGGACGTTTACACAATGCGCAGGAACTATACCTCCATCAATGTCGGGTTTGGCATAGCGAGACTGAAATCGGAACCCTACCACGGCCGGTACATAATCTATTCCAAGTTTTTTAGCTATTTTGCCAAGTCCTGGATGTCGTAAATGAACAGTTCCTTTCGGTACCATGCTAGGTGTGAACACTTCGATTCTACCAAACTCATTTCGTGGAATTGGCTCACCTTCCAGGACGGGTCGAGGCACATATTCTGTGGTCTGGTCATAGGAATATAATCCCTGCTGTACCGATTCTGGATTCTCTCCATATTTTATGCTTGACTCAAGTCTGCGTTTGCCATTTCGCGTCGACGGCTTTGATTTTTCCATCATTAAAGGCACTTCTCCGGGCTTTATAATCCTCCCTTCTTTATACCATGCAGTGGTTGGTCGACAGCTTAGTATATCTTTCTGGAGATGTACATTTTCTGTTCTTACACCTTTTGATGTTTTTATGCTAAAATTGTGAACAGGCTTTGCACCTGGTCTCACAACTTGGCTTTTGTTTAGTTTGCTTTCCAGTATTAAAGTAGGATGACCTTTATAGGCAGAGAGAACGCTGGGATAAGTCATATCAGGCTGGTCCAAGCCTTTGCTCATCTGTATCCATTTTCTCATCTGTTCATCTTCCAAATGGAGTGCTTCGGTTCTTTTATTTACTCGTTTTGTCATCAACCAAATCGATCGAAGATAAAGCAAGTATGCAACATCTTTGAAAGACGAGCCTGCCATAGGACGGACGAGAGACGTCGCTGTCAGTGTTAGAACATTTGGAAGTGCTTTACTAGTCATATATTTTGCAGTCAGATCCCGAATGTTCATATCATCTTCATAACCTATGACATAATACATTTTCTGAGTGCCTGCAAAGGCTCCTGTTGGCTCGTATTGGGTCGGTCTGTCGCGTATTTTGCCACTTGTAATATCTTCATAGTCTGGAAATGGCAACACCAGTGGATCAATTGGTATAAACGATTTCGATTTCGGGTCGTATATTTCTGACCAAAAAGTTGGATACGCCAAGTGACTATCAATGATCTGGCCATCTTCCTGTCCCTTGGAATCTGTAAATAAATCTCTTTTGTGCAATGTATACCCCAATAATGGAGGAGAGAATATTAACCGTGCTTCAACTCCTAAGCTTCTCAAAAGACTGGTAAATATCTGAGCACAAAAGTCTCTAGATCCTTCCAGATTCAAAGCAGCCTTGTAGAATTCTTCAAAATCATAAAAGCGCTCTCCTGCTGAACACTTGAGAACAAATTGCTCCGAGTTCAAGGGGTTTGGTAAATATCCATTGGCTATTAAACCGGGACATGTGATTTTGAATGTCTTGCGAAAATAGACTGCCAGTTTCGTGACTAATATACATAAATTATCGAGCACCTCGTCTGGCTTGCGAGCACTTTTGCCGCTTTCAACACGTTTGCCATGTTTCTTGAACGCAGATCTCAATGGTTTAGGCAGTTTCTGCTTTAATGCCTTTTGCAGTTTTACATTATTAATCCATTCATTTCTGATAGATCCATGGCAAAGCAATGATTGTGTATGGAGCACATGGCAGGTAAGACGAGTTACTTTCTCTCTGTTTGATGCTTCTATTTTCTTCCTCCTCGCCTCCTTCTGTGGAGATATCTCTATACTCTCTTGAGGATCTAGTTTTTTCGAAATGACGATATGTTCTGCTATACTGAGCTCCGGTACCTTGAGTTCCTGTTTCTCGAGCTCGACATCATTCCATTCAATATCTTCATCACTATCATCTGATCTGTCATCAGATCTTTCAGATTTGCTATCAGATTCTGAGTCGGATTTCGCAATCATTAACTCCAATGCATGTTCATTGTCTATCAACGAAGTCCCCAGGGAACTATCATTCGTGCTCCTTTTCCTTTTTGATCCATGGCTATTCTCATTCTGAATCTGCCTTTTGGCCATCTCAGTGAATAAGGGGTCAAGTTCACATGCAAGCCAGGATCCGATGGCGGTACTATATATATCGCCGTGCATACAGGGTCCAACATGTCGGGTTAAACATCAGTTGCCTTTACTGTTGATTTTTTTTTTATCTTCGCTATCAATTACTACATATTACTACATAGCAATCTCGTGGAGCTCTTCGCTCCTCATCTTGTCCTCTCGTACAGATTGCAGGCAAGACTACTCCCCTTTATGGATCGTCGCGATGATACCAAATACTTCCGAGAGAAGTATTTGGTACACAGTAAGGCTACGAATACTATAAATGCCTGGAAAATATTTCATACGGAAATTTCATTCCTTTTCTTCTTTTCTCTTTTTTTGTTCAGTTCGTCATTTGTAAAACCCCGTGCCTATTCTAAGGCCTAAATATCTCTACGAGGTTTATTCACTAGTTACGACGTTCTCTGGTTCAGCATATTAGTCCCCCTTTATCCACTGTCGTAGATCAAGGCTAACTAATAAGATCCTTTCACAGCGCCAGCTTCAGAGGAAAATATATTGTTGACTTACCCTATATTAGCTCATAGAGGTAAATAAGACTCCAATAGATTATGAGCCCTGAGCTCTTATAAGTGTGAACAATCTTATAATCGTAATATTAGACAAGCCACTCTAGCCGTTGTCTATTTGGTGGATTTGTGTGAAGATTTGATATGCAGAGTGCAATAATGTCTGAAAGTCTGGATGATATTTACTATAAAGATCATGATGATCCCAAAGACTATGCAACAGACTTCGATCGTTTGAAAATCAAAGTTCTTGGATCCATCAATCCCTTGACTGGAACTGAAGTATTAATTGAAGAATGGGAAGATGATTTGAACGACAAGTTGAGACAGCTCAATGCGCAACACTCCGCACTACTGTATCCTATCGATCAAGCTGACCTTGACTTCAGGAATAGACATTCAGCCAATTCTATCAGAGAGCTTTTCTACTTTGATGCGGATGATGCAATGATCGGACCTGAGGACCCGCATTTTGATATTCGAAGTGAGCTTAAAGCTGCCGAAGACAGTCATGAATTTACAGATGCAGTGGAGTCTGAAAAATCTGAGCCGGAATCGAAGAACACTAGATCTTTGGTATCGCGATCGGAGTTTCGAACTGTAGTACTTCCTAGATTGGAGAATAAAAATGGGAAACTTCCCCTATTTCTTCAAGAGACGCTTCGAAATAATATTCGAGCAAAGAAGTCTGTGAAGGACTTTTACGAATCAACCTGGAAATGTTATAAGCTTATCCTAGAATCTACTCAAGCTCCGAAATACATCCTTAAGTTTGTGTCTCCTCATTATATGAACTACAAACGTTTTGCCAGCTGCAAATCTTTGCGTCAAGTGTTCGAGTTAATCAATGAAATCAAAGAAGTTTCAAAAGGATCAGAGGCTGTTGAGCTTTTTAAAGAAACTTTGGGTCGACCTCCGAATAAATCTATTCGCCCCTACTTTGAATCTATTCTTGAGAAAGCAATGAACCATTACGACAGAGTCGATAAGGATGGTCGCTTGGCAAGAGATGAATATGGTCAATCAGTCATTTACACTAGCATTAAGCTATACATTCTTGAGACTGATCGAATTTTACCAGGATTTAAGACTCGTTGTGATCAGATTCTTTCTGATGAACACATTGTCAACTCATTGATGACTGCTGAACAAGGGAAATTAATTAAAGAAAGAATATTAAAGGTCGAATTATTGATGGAAACCACTACAAAGCAGATTAGACACGACCGTCTGAATTTAATGGGTACTGATTCTTCCACTAGTAGTAAACTTAGAAAACCTAAGAATAGGAAGAAGAAAGGTACTGGTCATGCTGACAACAGCTCTGAGCTTAAGTCTGTGGTAAGGCTCGCGAGTCAGAAACAAGAGCTTTTGGCAGCTTAGCCTGGACCTGCTCATTCTAGTACTTCTCGTAACTGAAACAGAAGGGCAAAATCTATAGGAACACTTAAATACACGTCCGAAGCTAAACTAGATGGTATACCAGATCCAGACGTGATACCGATAAAAGAAATACCAGAATCACCTGATGATTTCTTTACCGTGATGTGGATAGCATAAATCCAGCGAGGGTCATAGATCAAACCGAGAGTTCCTTGATTACTACACTAGGTTACCAATCCAAACCCTCGCTGATTAAATGTGAGACCCCGGCAGTCTATGCTTTACAGGATAGAACATCGTCCGGAGCAGGAGGTACAATTGTCTATTTCCTCCTAGATTCAGGGGCTAATCGTCATTTCATTGGAGACCGTACGCACTTTGTAGGCGATTTATCTCCCATATCTAAAGAATTCGTTAAAACCGGTAATGGAATTATCCAGATATGATTTTCTGGTAATGTACTGTTTGGTGTTGTTGGAGGCAAGCCGATCTATCTCAGGAACGTGAGATATGTACCTGATCTTGATGTGAATGTTGCATCTCTAGGTAAATTGAGAAACGATCCGGAATTTAAACTTGTTTTCGAGGATAATCAAATTAAAATTAGACACTGTGGTACAAATAGCGAGTACATTGCAGTAGAGAAGGACAACTTGCATTGGCTTTATTCTAAGCAGACAACCCCATCTCTCAATACGCATGTAGCTTCGTCTATTTATTTACTTACGCGTATGCCTACACATATTGGTGAAATCATTCATTCTGATGTTGCTCGACCGATTTCGACCAGTCTGCAACAGAAACGATATGTGGTCATTTTTGAGGACGGATTTACTCACTTCGTCTGGGCATTTGCAATGGAGCGGAAAAATGAGGTCTTTTCTTTATTCGTCATATGGAAATTCACCAGATGGACATCAAGACAGCTTTCTTGAATGGTGAAATCGACAAGACCATTTACATAACACTGCCGAAAGGAACACCATGTGTTGATGATAACAAAACTTACAAGCTATTGAGGAGTATTTATGGACTGAAACAAGCTCCATTATATTGGTACAATACTTTCAGAGATTTTCTATTAGAAATCAACTTCAATGGAACTACAGCAGACAGGTCAATTTATACAAAAGGGGATGGTCATAATTTGATCATTCTAGGAGTCTATGTAGATGATCTATTGATAATTCTGGAAAATAAGGAACAAATCGACTGGTTTAAGAAAGAAGCTGGCAGACTTTTTGTGGCTACAGGTTTGGGAAGAATTCAGAAGTTCCTTGGACATGAAATTGAGGTTGACTCTGCTAAAAGAACAGTCTCTTTATCAGCCATTGAATGTACAGAAAAGCTGACTGAAGCATTTAATCTGAATCTCACAGGTATAAAACCCCAATGCGCCTCTGCCTCCTACTATTCTTCTTACTGATCCTGAGTCTCCACTCTTAGATAAAATTGAAACCAATCTTTACATGCGTTTGCTTGGTTCACTGCGATATCTGACTACCACAGTTAGAGTCGATATTCACAATGCCATCAGGAGACTAAGTCACTTCATGCAAGAACCAAGGCAAAATCACTTACAAGCACTGTTTAATTTGGGAGCATATATTTCGGAAGACCAAACATCGACCAATTGTTTATTCACAACATGGGCCCACAGCAGGTACCCTTTCAGCCTACGCTGATGCAGGTTACCTCATTCCTGATGAAAACTACAAGTCCATTGCTGGACATCTTCTCATCTCAGGAAATGGTCCTGTCTGTTGGTCAAGTAAAAGTATTAGCGTTATGGTTACGTCTACTCGTGATGCCGAATTGGTATCTCTGTTCAAATGTTGCATGGTCGTTCGCAATGTAAGAATGATTCTTGATGAAGTAAGCTTACGACAAGAACAGTGATTTACAAGGATAACGAAGCCGTGATCAAGGATATTATTGGGAAACATAGTCTCAAGAAAGACAGAACACTGAGCGGTTATTTGACGATTGTAATTGATGCTATTGAGGAAACCTCTATTACTGTCAAACAAGTTCACCAGATACAGTTTTGTGATTTCTTGGCTTCGGTGACTGGGCGCTGGGTTCTGCCTCCGGCGGCTGGGCTCCGCCCAGACCTGGTTGTGCTCGCTTCGCGAGCTGGTACAACGGGCAGGTGTGTGGTCCTCGCCCTCCGCGAAGCGGAGCCACGGGTCTGGGCAGCGCCCAGCTGCCGGAGGCAGTGCTGGGTCTTAGTTATATATAATTATAATTTCCAGTTCACAACGTAGTCTAATCATGATCTCGGTCTAACTTTATGTTTATAAAAGTGGTCAGGATCCCCAAATCGTACAGGACCTTGAGCCCTCCTCCTATGACAAAGCATAGCCATTGCATATCCATACTTGTTAATTTGCCAGTGATTGAAGGACCGGCCATTTGGGAGACGGTTTTAACCACATTGACCCATCCCATGACAGCAGTTCGCTCGTGCCTCAAAACAACCGAACTCAGAAACGTCTGTCGTGGCGAAACATCCATTACCGCAGTACTGGCCCGAATGATCATAATAGTCAGAGCTCCGTGTACAGTACTAGGATATGGAATAAACATCTGCAACGTCGAAGACGGCAGGTGGGTCACAACCATAGTCAACAATGGACCCAGACGTTTGGAAATGGAAGATCCTAACAGCGAACCAACACAACTAACCAACCCAGTCGCAAAGAAGATGGATCCCAAATAAGCCTCTGAAATGCCAAACTTGCGAGATATGTAGTAACTTGTCCAAGAAACATTGGTCATGGACGACCCCAGAGCATCGACAGCAAAAAGACATGACAGCAAGAATACAATTCTCTTGGATTCCTCAGATAGATGGGGCATCAGTTTGTGTAAAAAGCCCTGTGAACGACGCTTCTGAGCCGGCAGCGAGCTCTCATCATCAACTTCACTAATACTATTGCCACTACTGGCGCTTTGAAGAAGAGGCGCAGTTTCCGCTCCCGCAACACTGGGTGCTCTACTACTACTATTACTCTCACTATTGGCAGCAGCAGCTGCTGCTATAGCTTCCTGTGCAGCCTTTTTATCATCTGGATGAAGTTCGACTTGTTTGGATAACAGAATCGTGAACAGTAACTTGATGGTTCCACACAGTGAATAGAAAGCATAGATTCCCTTGTACGAGTCAATCGGAGAATATAGGTATTTTTCTTGCAACAGCTTGACTAGATACCCACCGGAAATGGATCCAAGTGCGCCTCCTAATCCTCCTATCACAGTATTCCACGCATATACGTCCGACCGGCTCTCTAGGGAAACCAGTTGAGCCAAACAAGACTCCTCAATGGCTCGAAACGGACCAATCTCCCCACCAGATGGTGAAATGACGCCTAAAATAGCAGCTACTAATAAAACATAGAAATTGCTTGAAACAACAAAAACAATTCCCGAGATAGTCATCATCAGGGCACCACAGGTAAGAACATTGCGGCGACCCAGTCCATCAGCATACATGGTAAGAATAAACGACAGAAACACATCTCCCAGTAAAGTCAACGACATAAAAGTACCAACTAGCGACTCACTGACACCAATGGACTTGAAATAGAGAACGAGAATAATCGACGTTTGACCAAACGCTACCAGTCGAATAAATCTCATCAACAAAAGAAGATGGACATCGTATCTAGCTTGTAACAGAGTTCGAAGACCTATTTCATCAGCGAATGCCCTAAACGGCCGCACAAACCGGTTAGTATTATCTACAGACATAGCTGAACTTGAACCTCCTATTTTCGATGAGTTAATTTTTCATTCTTAAATATATATATATATATATATAATAAACATGTAAAGTCCAGCCACGGCACTCGATCGAGACCCTTTCGATATTAGGGTTTCGATCATCAGTGGAGCCATGAGCCATTCTAAGAAGCTACAATCGGATATTGCAATTGATATGAGCGACTAAGGACGGTTTCGTTCGTATCGGTAGTGCTGGTGAGTTATCAATGAAAAGCTCAAAGTATTTTGTCACTCGTATATATCTTATCATTCAGTTCAGAAAGCTCTCCTGGATCTTCCGATATGCACATCTGTTGACCGCATTATCAGATGGTGCGGCCTTCCCAATCCAGTAGTTTGATGGGCTATCAGGGTCCAAATTTATCATCAACATGACCCCAGCTTATACTATCAGCCGTCTGATGAACAAGAATACCCCATTTCAACTCTTCATCCATTATCTTGTCTAAGTCAATCACTTTCAATTAGCTGGCTTAGGGAAACAATGCCTCGAACGGCACTTTTTTTTGCAGACCATATCCATTTCAAAGCCCACTTTCGCTGTGTCTGCTTGTTCCGCCTGCTACGCCTCCGGCGGCTGGGCTCCGCCCAGACCTGGTTGCTCGCTACGCTCGTGGATGGGTCTGGCAGTCTGGTCTGGCAACTGACAAGGACAAGGCCGTCCTTGCAATCGTTTGTGCCCCGCTCCCATCCCTTCTTTTCTCATGGGAAGCACAAGCACTCAGGCATAGGCGTCGGCACAGGAGCTGGTATAGACACACTTTTCCCAATAATCTTATACAGCTATCGTAAATGTTTCACTCTATAGACCAGAGCACGAATCGACTCCCTACATACAATGTAAAAGATAACCCCTGCATGCTGACTGCCCCTCTGTTCCCCTCCCCCTCGGAACCCCCCCCCCTCCCCGTCCCTCCCCGCCCCTTCCCCCACACAGACTAAATTACCCCTGAGTGGTTTACCTAGGCTTGTGGGCATGTAAAAAACCCTCGCTCACGTTCCTACCGTCTGCCTGGCTCCGCCCGCCTCCTGAAACCATGCACCGCCAAAAAAGCTTGCCTGGATGTTTGTTCCCTGCCGTTCCGATCGCGAAGCGAGCGCAACAGGTCTGGGCAGCGCCCAGCCGCCGGAGGCACCCCAGGCGGTGAACCAACCTGAACCGTGTGTCGCTGGGCTAGTGTTGTTCCCAACGAACCTAAGCCTCGCCTCCCAGCAGCCGGTGCGATTCCTTTCGTTTGTACTTCACTGGCCTTGACAGTGAGCCATTCACAGGCTGCATATAAGTCTGCAGGCCAGCGATTTAATTTGATAAATAAATTCCACATTATTGGAACACTGAGTTGGCCCATCTCGAGCATGAGCTTATAATTCGATTATTGCGAGTAGCATATTTTGCGGTTTTTTGGCAGTGACTGATTTATTGAACAGTAACGTTGGGTGCCGATTGGGAGAGCGACAGCGGTGAATGTAACAAGCCTGGGGGGAGGGTGATAATTGCTCCACCGCCGGGTGCCATCGTCTCCTATCGAGAAAACTTTATTAGCCGTGACATTTTGATTTGGTTTGACTTGACAATTGTCAAGAGGCCAATTACGTGAATATCATGGGCTTCTTTGGCTGGCTGCCATCGTTCAAGCTATTTGAGAGTGAGAATGGAAACGACGATGAAGTCGACAACAGCGCGGTTGGTCCGCCGCCAATCCACAGGGGTAAGTATCGAGCATGCCAATTCATACATATTAGACGTACACAGGATCTAACTTGATGCTCAATTAGACTCGTCTGCCTCTCTAGATCTTGTGTCTTCATTGGAAAATGTCGGTACTGAGGTTCCTTCTTCGGTGTTGGTCACTTCAGGCGAAGATCATGTAGACAACCCAAGGTCAGCTTCTCAAGTGGTTCGACCAGCCGCTGTCTTGTCACAGTCTCCATCTCAATCTCAATTTGGTATCAAACGGCCTGCGGTAAGTGCTATTAATGGTACGACCGACCTCGTATCTCCTCAGGAATCTTCAGATACCTTGGGCCCGTTACGAAGAAATGGCACCGCCACTCTATCAACAGCAAAGCCTAAAGTACCATCGAGTTCTTTATCAGCCAGTTTAGACCCGTTGACTGATATCATGTTACAAAGAGCTAATCCGCCTACTACTTCCACAGACGATACAGCCTCTACATCATATGAATCTAGGATTGCCACCACTAAAAATGGTGGTGATGACCCTCCTTCGACATCGAATGCCATGTCATCATCGCCCAACAATCCCACAATTATAGTCAGCGAGGCGGTTCCTCGTAATTCAGTATCGTTTAATACCGCCTCATCGTCGGCCAATAGTACTTCACACGGTAACAGTCTGTCAGTTTCAAGTAATAGCAACAATGTCGCCGGTGGCGGAGGGTTCTTTTCGCTCTTGAAGAGATCATCTGGAAGACCTACCACTGACGATGAATTGGACAGTTCGCAGGCTGAAAGAGATGAAGGATGGGTGGCCGATGTGGTGGGATATATTCCAAACACTCCGGTGCCGCCTAAATACGTTCATGTAAGAGCGCATAGGAAAAAGAAGAGAGAATTCAACCGGGTATTCCTAGCACAGGAGCTGAATCCATGCGTTTCGAGCCCAAATCCCGAACAACAAGATTATTGCATTTGTGATGGTCCCACCAGCTCATCACATCATCATCATCAACATCATAGCCCCGCGCCAAGTGCGACATCTCCATCTCATAAAACTGGTATTTGGTGTGCAAGATTCAGCAATGACGGTAAATATCTAGCGGTTGCCGGAGAAGACACGGTGGTTCGAATTTGGGAAGTAATCTCCCAATCTCAGGACAGAGACGACAATAACATCAAGTGCCCTACAAATGGTGTCAACCGATCAGGGTCAATTACCAATTCAATGAGTACCGAGTTAAGCGACTCGGAAGATTACCAAAACAGTACCAACAGCCCGTTCAAAACAAAAGCAGGCTCCAAAAAGAAACCTACTCGGGCATATGCGCCTGTGTTCAAACCAAAGCCGATACGAGAGTTCTATGGCCATACTTCGGATATTCTTGATGTCAGCTGGAGTAAGAACAATTTTCTTCTCTCTTCATCCATGGATAAGACAGTTCGATTATGGCATATAGATGAACCCGAGTGCTTATGCTCGTTTTTACACTCTGATTTTGTCACTTCGATCAAATTCCATCCAAAAGATGACCGCTTTTTTGTTTCTGGTTCTTTGGATTGCAGATTACGGCTCTGGTGTATTCCTGACAAAGAAATTTCCTATGAACGCGATGCTCCAGCTTATATTACTGCTACTGCTTTTTCTCCTAATGGAAATACTGTCATTGTGGGTTGCTTTGGCGGCCAGTGTCTCTTCTATGAGACGGAAAAGCTGCGAAAGAGAAAAGAGATCCGTGTCCGTAGTACCAGAGGTCGCAATTCCAAAGGCTCCAAAATCACTGGTATCGAAGTATTTCAAGTACCACCTCAGAAGAGATTTACAAGTAAGCATGCTCCATTCGATGGCGACATTAAGTTACTCATTTCAACAAATGACAGTCGCATTCGTCTTTATAATTTATACGACGGATCTATGGAAATCAAATTTAAAGGCCATGAAAATGAACAGACTCAGATCAATGCGACTTTTTCCGATGATGGACGATATATAATCACTGGCAGCGAGGATTCGCGTACATATATTTGGACTATTGAAGATAATGATCTGTACGATCGCACGAGCAAAAAGAAAGAACGACAGGAATATGAGTATTTCCATTCAAACAAATCAATGGTCACAGTGGCCATTTTTGCTCCTACAAAGACCAAGCATATTCTTGCTGCTAGTCATGACCCTATATATGACTTATGTGATCCACCACCAGTTGAACTAAAGGCAAAGGATTATCATGTCACTCGTACGACAACCACCAACCCCATTCCTAAGGCAGTATCCCCTAGTGAACAAAAAATATACTCTTCGTTTCGACACAGTCGTAAGTCACTACATCCGGCAGGTAATATCATTGTGACGGCAGACAGAAACGGAATAATCAAGATCTTTAGACAAGATTGTGCTTTTGAATCTCGAAAGGTAATTATGGATGCTGCGCTGATGCAAAAGAAGAGGTATAGTGGTATTGCTCTCAGTCCTACCCATTCCTGGCGAGATTCCTTTTCTATACACCGAACGCGATCAGGCAGAGCAGGCTCGTCAGTTAATACTGCCAGTCCACGCCCAGTTACACTTGGTTATGGTGGCAATGGTGATACTTCGTCACTTTTTGAACGGGGGAGATCTAGAGGTACGTCTGTTATTCAAAGTCGGTCTTCGTCTAAAGAAGACAATTTTTTCATCCGGCCGTCAGGTAATGCCCTAGCAGGATTGAATAGTCCCAGAATGAGGCCTGCTAGTCCAGGAAACAATAGTCTTCATACATTACGAAGTAACAATAGCAGGCCGAGAATCCATGAATATTACAATCAGAATGTGAATACCACTGACCCGCAGCTTGCTTCTGTGCCTGTGACTGCACCTGCACATTCGCCTTCGCCTCTGCCTTCGCCTGTTCACGCACCTCCTGTCTCGGAAGTCCTCGACGATGCTGCTACACAACCGGACGACTTGCAATCGTCTGATCCTATTCTTTGTGCAAACTGTAATCATGGTGAGTTTATTGCGAAATTTGTTGGCTCCGAGATGAAATTAGTATGTGCCAAATGTGCATCTATTTATACTCCACGCTGAGGATTTGCTGTCATATTAGCATTTAGCTATGTATATCTAATATATTTGGATCTAGCTCTTATTTGCTTTCATTGCATTTGAGCCAGAGTAATATATACATTTTTTCTGGGAAGTAGGGTGATGACCGCATTTACATTAAAGGGAGTGAAACCAAGGTGCGCGTTCTATTAAATCAATTAGAAAATCATTTATCTCTGTGTGTATGAATGTTGTTCCATCATCCATCTGTGAATTATCATCAATTATGACAATAACAAGATGATGAAAGTATTCGAAGTAGTGTACTTTGTGGAGTTTTAGCCCCGGAAATCTTGAATGGTCTCATTTCTTTCTCTTAAGGATCGTTTGAAACGAAACGAAGATATCATTAAGGTTGGCTTCACCTGACTGAAAGGTGATACTGTTCAAGAGCTCAGTACCTGGTATTATTACAACGAGATTGACTTGTCGACGATGAGGTTCTACATTTGCGCTGTTGAAATAAGAAGAAAAATATCTGGGTTGTCCCTGCATAATGTATATGGCTGAATGCGGTGTTGATCCGTAACTTTGAAACTCTGCTCTCGCTGGCCCCTGGGACCTGCCTCCGGCGGCTGGGCGCTGCCCAGACCCGTAGCTCTGCTTCGCAGAGTATTTTGTCCGTGTAGGCACCTGAGTCATCATTGCAATGGGCATTTGCGCCATTAAAACGTTCTGCCTTTCAATTGGAACCACTGGAATCGACATATCGCGCATGGTCACAACGAATCACAAAGGGAGCTATAATCCCAGACTCAAGACAACAGTCACAATGTCAGCAGCCTCAATGTTACACCGACAAGTCACAGATCTTGTCTGATACCGTTCGCTGGCTCAGTATTCAACTATTACGTATCGGTAAATATGTTTAGTTTCTTGAACTTAACGCTAGCTCAACATTTCGCTTAGACTGTCTGAGATACTTCAAAATCAATATTAACTTTCGTTTTCAGCGGGAGGCATCGAACTATTCATTATAGGAACCAGTACAGTTACTCAGGACAGAGTAAGGCGCTGAATCGACATCAGGTACCTGCATGCTGTCATGACAATTGCACATAAAGCCCAATCTTCAACGCATAACTAAAGCAGGATACTTTGATCCTCCTTTAAAATCGTTATTTACTGGATGAAGCTGTCCCGGTTCAAGATACCAGGATAAATAAGACGGAAGCCTGCACGTGACATTTCCAAAGGCACGGAATAGACAAAGCTAGATTCGCATGTTCCGCTATTCAATATTCCGCACTTTTCTTGTCAGGGGACGAACGGGCAGATAATCAAGATAGTATGTATAGTTTATATAGTCTTAGGCGAGAATACCCGAAACTGGATGAGGCAAATATGGTTCTTCTAGATACGCGATCTCCTTGTCAGTAAGGTTTATTTTAAGAGCTTCGACAGCTTCGTCAATGCGCTCTGGCTTATTAATTCCAATGATCGGATAGGTACCTTTGGAAAGGACCCAGGCGGTGGATATTTGAGTCATAGAGACCGATCTTTTTTCAGCGATTTCTTGAACGCGGCGAATGATCTCTTTGTCATCCGAGTAATCGCCGATGTTGAGGATTCGTGTGAATGGATCGGTATTGTTTCGAAGACTATCAGCCCCTACAGGGCGAGCTAAAACACCTCTAGCAATAGGAGACCAGGGAATAAGTCCTACCCCAGTATCTTTACAGAACGGAATCATTTCTCTTTCTTCTTCACGATAAATGAGGTTGTAATAGTTCTGCATCGATACAAATTTAGTCCAGTTGTTCTTTTCAGCAATGAACTGTAATTGAGCAAACTCAGTAGCCCGCATAGAAGAAGCACCAATGTATCTGACTTTACCAGATTTCACAACGTCGTTGAGAGCCTCCATGATCTCCTCTTTACTGGTTTCTTTATCGAGGCGATGGATTTGCAACACATCGATATAAGTGCCTAGTCTTTCGACGGAATTCTCAACAGCATCAAAAATATGCTTTCTACTCAATCCCCAGCGATTGATCCAATTGACATCAGTATCCTCAATAGAAGGATCAGAATTGCATTTAAAGTAGCATTTGCTGAGAATGACTAGGGTGGATCGAGGAATATTATACTTTTTGATAAACTTGCCGACGAGGATTTCCGAGTATCCGTCTGAATAGACGTCGGCAGTATCAAACGTTCTGATACCGGCATCATAAGCTTTCTTCATCAAACTGAATATAACGTCTTCATCTTCCAATACCCAACCCTGCCACGATGCTTTACCATACGACATACATCCTTACTAGGTTAGAATTTGGCTTGCTTTGGAACGAGAATAAAAACAGGGTACCACATACCTAGGATGATTTTTGAGATCTTGAGTCCCGAATTTCCAAGTCTATTTGGTATCTGGTTAGTAGATGGTCTTCAGTTTAACGTTTCTCTCTCCATCACTAACCTTGCGAATTCCATTGTAGAGGTGTGAGTGCTAAACAACAAGATATCTGGTAAAAGTTGAGGATATTTATATTTGTCAGACTATCGCCTATCTCCGACTCCGACGGATTTGGGAGCTTAAAGCCACCACCAGATCTGTTATAATAGATGTGTCTATCGACGCAGCCTTTGATTGCTCCAGACGTTAATCAAATAGAGTATTAATAATTGGTGTGATATGTGTGTCAAGTTTGGAAATGGATCGGTCAAAGAGCGATAAGCATTATCTGTAATGCTGAGTCGTCAATACTTTTATAATTTTTGTATTATTTGGTTGATTTATTTATTTATATCATTTATTTGTACTATTGATTTGTATCATTTATTTGCATCATTTATTTGTATCATTTATTCTATCATTTATTCTATCATTTATTCTATCATTTATTCTATCATTAGGACCGAGACGCTGATTGTTTATTTGTGAGCGGGAGCCCAGCATATTGTCATGCAAGTACACAACATGGCTCGACTGTTGAAACGGCAACGAAGAGCCAGTCTTATGGTGCCAATTACTGTATAAACTGAGAAATCATTCATGAGACTCTGTTTGTGTAAATGTAAATGTAAATATAAATATAAAAATAAATAGGTACGAAAGCGGAATAAGGACCAGGAACTAGTGGGGATGCGGGGAAGAAGGCAGCCGTCAGGGTCCGACCGCCTCCGCAACAATCCCCTGGGGCCACGCCAACGAGCGAAGAGAGCAACGGGTCTGGGCAGCGCCCAGCCGCCGGAGGCACAATCGCGGTTCACAGACCGACGTCCAATGGTCGCGGAATCGAGAAGATCAGGCACCACAGCAGCGTTCCGTGCAGTCGCGGGGTACAGAACAACATAGTGAGCGGAAATGCGAGAGCAGTATATAAATATTGAATAGAACAACTATTGAATACAACAAAACAGTTGAATAGAATTAGAGTGAGCCGTTTGCGTGCTTAGTTGAGTATATAAATAAAGTTACGTCAGATAGTATTTCACAAGCCGACAAAGTTGCC